>JAJQOW010000235.1:0-148845 GCA_037975125.1 Latrodectus hesperus
ATTTCATAATTACATGATAAAATTACTATGCTTTACCTCCTTAAGTATTTCACATAATTGCGATTTAAAGAATCAGTATTCCAGACTTCTTACAAAACAGATATATTAATTAAACAGAAAAATTAAAGAATTGTGTTTCTAAAGTCTGTAAAAAATATATGTATTTTCAAAATACAGTAACTGTAACTACGTGATGACTGTTTTTGAAAATATTAAACCATTTACATTTTTATAAATTTTAAGAAGCTAAGAAAATTGGAAATAAAAAACTAATTTTTATATTATAAAAAAATAAACATTATTTGTAAAACTAGAGAAAATAAATTCAAAAATCTTGTTAAAAAATATATTTCTGGCCATACCAATGAAGTTAAAATTTAAATTTGGATGATTCTATTAAATGATAACTGTAACTTTTAGACTCCTTATCCGTAAAGGAATGATAATGTCAGCATAATTAATGTTCTCAAGGAAACAAACGTCTGTTTTGATTACTTTGAGGAATTTCTGGAATTGCTTTACGTCACACACAAAGATGGAATTACTTTGATTTATCTGCAGTGGTCGAGAATAAAAAATAATTTTGAGTTAAATGTTTCATTTTTATTTTAGATATTTTTAAAAATTAGAAAATGGTAGTTTTATTCAGGAAATTTATTGGATAATTACAATTACAGTTGTTGAAATGTTACTTTGTTACATGTTTTAATTTAGTAATTTTGATTTAGCCTTGTTTGTAACAAGAAATATTCTCGATTAATTGATCCATTGATCAAGAATATTCCTTGTTACAAACAAGGCTGAAAAATTGTTAATGAATAAAAATCAGATAGGGCTTAATTCTTTTAATAACATAAAAAAAATAATAATCATTTATTTACCACAAATGCCCAAGAAATTGGCTACTTCTGAAATTTTAAAAATAGAAGTGCAGGGCACGAATTAAGATGGTCAGTGACAAAAACTTTAACTTGTGTACACAAAGGACACAATGGATAGCCATAAAGTTTGAACCAACACAAATACGCCTGCAAACAATCGGGGCTTGTAGAAAGTGGAAAAAGTGCTAAACGTGCACTTTTAGGAAAATCAGAAATAGCTTTTGATCCCCTTAATCTGGAAACTCAATAATGAAAGAATAAATCACAAGAAAACATTTGTAATTAATTGATTATATTATACACAGTAACCCAAAAGTATTATTAATACACTTATTATTAAAAATGACTTTCAATATAATAAAATAAATACATACAGTTTAAGGAAAATTCTTTGGTGTCACATTTTATACCAGTGTAACCATATTGCACTTATTAATAAAATAATCATTTTAAATTTTTATACGATCTTAATAAATGTTTTTTAATAAGCACAATTGAAATTTTGAAGTTTACTTTTAGGATAACTATAAATTTAAATTACTGTAACTGCACACATAATTTATGCCATATTTTTCACACTGGACGTGAACACATGTTCTTCAGTCACAAATATAAACAAAATTTAAAAAAATCATTAACATAACTGGGAACACAACACAGATTAAATTATATATATATATATATATATATATATATTCATACATACATTTGTCGTATTTGTCAACGTATGAAACGCACTCCATTTAAAATATTTAAATAATTAATTTTTGTATTTTATGCTACAAATTTATTATAAAGATCGAACTTTATTACTGATTTGCAGTAAATATACGAAATATATACAGAATAAATTGTCCGTTGTACGGTCCGATGCATCACTAATACCCTACTTATTAAATGTTGTAACCGCTGTCTCAATTATATACATTAGGTTAGGGAATAAGTTTGTAGCGTTTTTACCAAGGACTTTTATATAAACAAAAAACAATAATTATATCAATAAGTTAATCAATTATATATTCGCTATTGCTATTTACAATCTTTTCCCGCCACTCGACCCATTTGTTGCTGCCGTTCTGCCAAAAATAACCTAGTCTGGTATCAAAGAAGTTGTTGAGCCAGTTTTTAAGGACCTGTTGGTGCACTGGGAAATGCTCGGAAAGAATGCCACAGTCAACAAGGAGGTCTACATTGACCAGCGTGAATGAAGCTATTCGACTGAAAAGACCTGATTGACATAGTCAAACCGTGCTCCTTCTCGCCAGGCCCCATGTTGCACAAGTCGTCAAAGCCACAGACTCTAAGTGCTCGAATGATATGTTCCTATGCATCCGCCGTATTCTCCGGACCTTGCACCGATCGATTACCATCTTTTCCGCTCGTTGTCAAACCATAAGAAGGGCGTTACCTTTGATAACAAAGAGGTCCTTAAAAAAATTGGTTCAACAACTTCTTTGACACTAGACCAGACGATTTTTGGTGGAACGGCATCAACAAATGGATCGAGAGGTGGGAAGAGGTTGTAAACAGCAACGGCGAATATATAATTCATTAACTTATTGATATAATTATTGTATTTTGTTTAAATAAATGTCCTTGTTAATTATTGTATTTTGTTATATAATTATTGTATTTTATTTAAAAACGCTACGAACTTATTCGCCATATCGTTAGATCCCGTAGGTTATGTTTATCGTCAGCTTCTTTTTTTTTAAATTCTGATTCCGCCAATTTCTTATTATTTCCTCCATCGGAGCCAGTCAGCTTTTCTGCAGCCCTGTGTACACGTTCTTTAGGACGTAATTTGTGTATTTTATAGCAACGCCGACATCGTTTTTTGAGCAATTACTTACCAACAAATTTTGGAATATTAAACAGCAAAAATTCCTCATAAGTCTTTCACAAAAATTCAAAGCTAAAGCGCTTCAATCATAAATGCAGATAACATCCACATGATGCTGATGAGGTGTTCAGCTCGCGCCATTTATTTCTTTTAGAGTGAAATGAGTCAGCACATGATTGATAATACTAATTGCCTGTTATTGGTTGATTATAATGGGTAATGCAATTTACTTGAAAGATAACACAGAAACTACTCCCATGTGTAATTTGCATGGTAATAATCTTAAAATTAAGGAATGTGTTTAAATAATAATTAAATAAATAACTTTTTTAAAATTCTCTAATTATATTGAGAAATAATTATTGTCGTTGATGTCGTATGCCAGCCATGGTGGGTTGCGCTGCTCCACATTTCCAACTGAACCATATTTATGTGTGGAGTCCGACTTCCTCAGTACACACATGCCATAGGTACCCGTTTATAGGGTAAGCAGCCATTCACAACCCATTCATGCAAGGAGTGGTCAAAGACAGGACAGATAGATAGAGAGAGAGAGGTACATACATGCCCAAACCGGTTCGGGATTTGAACCCAGGATCCACAATCAGGCACGCTGATCACTAGACAAGTTGGGCGGCAAAAGTAATTGTTAGTTATATATTATGAAAATGTTAATTATTTACACTATTAATATTTCTTGTGTAAATATAATTCTTGGTCAGTATATGAGTAACGAGATAGGTAGTTAACACAATTTTTATTTACAAATATTAAAGCAGGAAAAATTCGTAGAGCCAGCCATCATTCTTCTGCTAAAGCAGCCAGACTTTCAATGCTTATTTTAAAGTGGGAATTGTTTCCGCGCTTTCCCAGTAAAGGAAATAATTCTCATTTCATTGCTTTTTCAAAAGTTAGTCGTATGGAAATAACAGCAATTTTTTCTATCATTTGAAATAAATAAATTAAATTAAATAAATAAAAAAAAATTTTTTTTTTCAAATGTCGCTCGTCAAATATTAAGTAAAATTTTCTTTCGTTTCAAAATTGTGTATATTTAGTATTAGTTCTAATTTACATATAAATTATTTAAAACTGAAATAGCGATTGAAGAATATGGACTTAAAAAGGATACCCTCAAATATATGTAATGCATTTTTTCATGATTCATAATTTTTTTACATGCCCTATTATTTTCAATTTTTACATTCAACAACCTCTTCACAAAAATGTTTTATTAAAACAGCTGGGAAACCCCAGATGTCATCTTCCTTAGATTTGAAATTGATCCTATATACGTAAATCACATTGAGTAAAACATTCAAAGTATTGATTCATCCAGAAGATAATGCGAATATTTCTAATGGAATTCTATTTATGGACATTCTAGCAGCTGTGGTAGATTAGTCGGAAGAGCGACGTTCTTGTGACCCAAAGGAAGTGAGTTCGATCCTGGGATCGCTTAAAGATGACCGTGTTCAGTTATGGCGACTTTTTCTTCTTCATCGGCCTAACAGCCCAGGGTGGGCCTTTGCCTTCCTCAGAAGTGCATACGAGGACCCCCTATTTTTGGATAAGGTCATCCAGTTTGTCATTTTTAGTGTTTTTGGGTCATTTTCAAGGCAGTCACGCCATCAGAGTTTCGGTCGTCTTCTTCTTCTGGTTCCAATGGGGCGAGCCAAAGAAAATTCTTTTCCTCACCCGATTGCCGTTCACCCGGCTCAAATGTCCTGCACATTTTAATCTCTGCAGTGAGATAAATTTAACAATATCTGTTTCTTTATATAGCTTATAGAGCTCAGAATTAGTTCTTCTTCGCCATGTTCTCACATTATATTCCACCAAAAATGCTTCTTAAAGTTTTTAGTTCGAAATTGGAGATGGTTTCTTTGTCCTTCTCGTCAATGTCCACGTTACAGATAAGTAAGTGAGAATAGGCCGAATCAAGCATTTAGTAATGGCGACTGTGACACGTTAAATATGTCGTGGTCACAAAGTTACTTCCCGTCCAAATCAATACTTCTTAAGAAAACAGAAAATCCATTTGTAGTTTTTAGTGCTGCCATCTGGTGTCTTCTATAAGAGGGAGAAATGAACTTGAGAAGGAGCTGCATTCGCTGTTATGCGCAATCAAACGCCAGGATTGAACTTGATTGGATTTGGGCTTCGTACAAAATGCTAAATAAATAGCAGTAGAGGTGTCTTAGTCTCTAAATACCTGTGTACAAAGGCAAGACAATACCAAAAAATTAATTATTGATCACCATCCCTTTATTTTATTTTCGCTTTTAAACTAAAAATTCCTTTTCTAGAAATGCAGTTTTTCCTGTAAATACGTAAGCATGAGCTGTGTGAAAAGATTATAAATTTGTGTTGAGGATTATAACATAACATGCTGAAATGGCTAAGATAGATTATATTAAATAATTATTATTCCTTAAATAATTTTTTTCAATCTGGATTTAAAGATTTCTATGAAACGTCATAATTTTCAGATTTGAATCAAAAGTTTACGATTCTTAACGATAACTTATTTAGAATGCAGAGTAGCATGAAGTTTCGTATCTTAAGCCATATTTTTTCTTGTAATTAATATAAAAAAATTGCCACACTACATATAGGAAAAAATATAAACTTTTTTAAAAAACAAAAAATGTTGGTTTTTTTATCTAATATTTATTTACTGCACCAAGCAAAGCTGGTTACTAATAAAAATTTAATATTGTTTTTATTTCTGTATATAATTATTGATTTTATTTAATGCATTAATATATATGCTACTTTCCTGCCAAATTTTGTGTCAATCAGAGCAGTATTTGTTGATTTTTTTGCATTTTACATCTTCGTGATTAACTTTTGGAAGTGAGTGTATATAAATTCGGATTTTCAATATTAATAAACATAAAAACGAAAAAAAGAACGAAAGGATTGTCATTTTTATGACTGAATATAAATGAAATTATCAATGATTATCAAACTAAAACTTATCATTAAATGCCTTCTTTTTATTATCTCTTGTATATGTTTATATTAATCCTATTATAAAACATACTGTTGCGAGTGTTTGTTTTTGTAGTACATATTACGTTACTTTTTTTACTTTACATTGAAAATTAGTTAGCAAACACAACTTTCAAATTATTTTTATTTTGTAAGTCTTCACAAATTGGCTAAAAACCATTGGGCTAAAATTTTTAAATATATCCATTACGCGTCATTTAGCAAGTACAATATGACGAGGCCAACCCCTGAGTTCTTTCAAAAAGAATTCTTTCCCCCTTTATAGGACAAATGAAAAAAAGTACAAAACACTCATATTTAATAGTAATACACACGCTCTTATGTTGTGTGAGAGAAATAAAGACACTACGCCAAAAGAAAAGTTTACTATAACTAAAAAATAATACAAGTACAATTTCTTTTTTTATGCATTATTTTAATTTTTTAAATATCTTATTTTCAATTTTTAAATACATTTACAGTTAACAATTTCGCCTTAAGATTATTTTATAAATTCCTCAAGCTTTTTTAAATATGGCAAAAATAAAATAAAAATTTCATTAGTAAGGTAAAGTAAAACAAAATATTTAAATATTTTTATAAATTAAATATAGTCCAACTTAACTATTGAATTCAATAGCATGATGATTAAGATAAAGCTCATTATGTTATATGCATATTTTACTACAATGCTACGTCAACAGATTCATTCATTTCTTCAATGAATACTGCTGAAGAGTTCCAAAGATTATGTAATCCTGAAATGATAAACTCTTAATTAATAACAGATAATTGTATAAAAAAATTAGAACAAATAGGATTAGAAATGAATCCTTATAAATAGCACATGTTTATATTTATTTTTAGCAATAAAAATATTCCCAATCGTATTTATATGAAGGTGAAAAACTCATTTGTATGCTTTTAAGGCTCCAAAATTTCTTACGCCGAGCTGGCAGCCGAATGGTTAGCGCTCTTGCTTTCGGTTCAACAGTTCGTGGGTTCGAATCCCACTTTGGGCATGAATGTTTGTAGTGGTTCGGAATCCACTTTAAAGCGTAGGTCCCGGTCTAATTAGCCTTCGTGTGCAAAAAATGTCCGTTGAGCGACAAACAAACAAACAAGCAAAGCAATAATAATGTTACGACAATTACATGAATTAATCTTTGATAAAACGACATTTATGGAGTTCAGTCAAAGACAATTTTAAACACAGGAAAATATTAATTGGATAATGGTCGAAATTTCTTCGAAGTAAAATGATACTTATGAGGGTGGCAAGTCACAAGTATTGAGATTCTTCTGCTCACTCCCTGTGTCTAAATTATGAAGACTCCCACGCAGCAGCTTTCATGAAACTGGTTGAGCCAGACTCAGATCTAAAAGCGGGAAAATATTCCTGTGCGCACACCCAATATGTGCACATCCATTACTTCTAAATGCTAATCACAAAACATGAGATACTTTTTTTATAAAATAAACAGAAGGCATTCTATAGTTGCAATCTAAAGTTATTCATCTCATTTTTACATTACTTTAAGAAAATGAGTAAAAATTTGTGGAACACTAATCAACATTCAAATTACAAAATTTTCACTAATCAACATTCAAGTGTTTTCAAAATTGGTTACATTCACAAACTGGAAAATCACAATTTTATGAGATGATTGGGTTCATAAAATAAGAACTGTGAGACTGAATGTTTTTGTTGCTTCCCTGTACCAATCCCTGAGTTGAGTTCTACCAAAGACAGAAGCAGCCGGGTGGAATCTTCGTGATTTTGAAGTAAGGACCAAGCAGAAGGCCATCAATGCTTGGCCTGCCACCCCAGAGGTATCATTTCACTTGGAATATATTGCGAAACGTCCAGTTTTAACGTGTCCAACGCACTGTTAGCGAACACTATGGATCTTTGGTTAAACCGGGACTAGAACTCAATACCTTCCAATAAGGAGAGCGACACCTTAACCAACCAGACCACCACAGATCTATTGAATGATTGATGTCATAGCCACTTTCAGTGGCTGAGATAGTTGAAATGTTGCTGTAGCACCAGCATGCTTCATATGTACCTCTCTCTGAGTTGGGCTCTACCACTTAGATAAAAGCAGCCTGTTGAAGTCTTCGTGATTTTAAAGAAGAGACCAAGCAGAAGACACCCAATACTGGGCTCGCCACCCCTATATCTATCATTTTACTTGGAGGACATTGTAACCACGACCTATTTAACGTATTACATTCGCCTTAACGAAGATGACGGATCTTTGGTTAAGCCGGGATTCGAACTCACTACCTTCCGATAAGGAAAGAGATAGCCAAACCAATAGGGCCTCCGCAGACAAACAGTTAAAACGTAAGACCCACTTCATGAGGGCCTTTATACTCTGAACTTCACTCGGAACATGCTTAAATTCCACAGCTAGACATTTATTTTTCTTGTGTGACCACAATTCTTCTAAGCCCTTGGACATTTTATGATTTAAACTGCAGCAAGTCTAATCCTTAAATCTGATTACGCGACACACAAAATAACTTCACTTAAAAGTTAAGTGACTTAATCTAATTTAAATGTTAATAATCAAGGAATGCAAAAAATGACCTTATTCTTTTTTAAAATGGCATTTTGAATGAGTACTTGAGATTTTATACTTGTTCCAATGAAAACACTCAAAGAATAAAACTAAAAAACTTATTTTGATAATCAAAAATTGATTTATGAGATTGTTATCCATCCTTTTGACCATTCTTCAAGTGACAGGGTTGTACATTTCCAAAAATATATCTGAAATGTTAAAAATTGGAAGGGCACAATCATTGTTTTTTTAACTGTTGAACAAGACAAATTTTACATCTCAAATATATATACATATGTGATATTTAAGTGCAATATAAACAAGAAAGTTCAAGCCGTTTTCACGTTGCCACTGAATGAAGTCAGAATAAGTATGCAAACTAATGTATGGTGTGGTTGTGTTCCCGTCAGTCGAGAGTAAAAATATCAGTAGTTGTAAAACCAAGTCCACTGCGCACTTCCATCAATCGCAACTCATACAGTAGTGAAGAGAAAAAAATGTGTCGAAAGACTTCATTCGTTGTTGTTTGCTTTATGATTTCAAAGTGGACTTATCAGCTGCTGCATCAAGCCACCGAATATGTCAAGCGTTTGGGAATAGTGATGTGAACGAACGTACTACAAGATATTGGTCTCACAAATTCAGATCGGCAGATTTGTCCCTCTTTGATCAAGCTGGTGCCTGGTGGTTTAGTCATCAAGGCATTGACCCATATGACTTGATGACTAAACCACCAGACACCAGATTGTTCACAGCTCATCAAGTCATATGAGCTACTACCAAGGACAAAACTATAACTGCGTACCTGTACTCGCAGCAGTTGTAACATATTCAACAGGTATTGAAACAGATGAAGTCTACACTGGTTAATCGGAATGTTCTTGGCCGATAAAGTGATGCAGGATGTGGTGCGGGTGGCCAGGATTATCATACAGTGGCTTGATTGGGAGATTTTGTGCCATCCTCCTTACTCAGTTGACCTTGTATCATCTGCTTTTTCATCACTGACTATCATCTTCGTGGAATATCCTTCACCAATGAAGCAGACTTGCGTCAAGTATTCACGAGCTGATTCGCGTCCAAAATCCCCGAGTTTTACCTCAAGGGGATTGCATGACGGTGCAGAATGCCGACGGTGGTTACTTCGAGGGCAAACAATAGGCCACACTTTCTTTTGGATCATTATAAACACCAAGAGCTTTCTCGCTTACCTTGTAGAATGAAAGAAATTTTAAAACAGTAGAATTTTTTCAGAATAAAAGAAAATGATTAACAAAACGAAATATCCAGGAAGTGATCAACCATAGAAAGTACATCGAACCAGATCAAATTAAATAAGAAAGCTCGAGAAATAAACATGACACAGCTATAAAAATCCAAAACCACAGCAAAAATATTGAGTTAATCGAAGATTGAAGAGAACTAAAAATAAAATTTTTGCACTATATTTGTCTACGGTTTCAAAGCAGGGAAAAGCATATTTTAAATATAAGTCCCATTGATATCAAAACAAACTTGTGTTTATAGATTGAGAAAATATTCATTCGGATAAACTAAGCACAAGAAAATAATTTAAAGTTCACTTATCATTGCTAAATGATTTTAGCTTCAGCAGCTTGGATACAATTCTTTGATTTAATGAAATACCGTAAAACACCGATTATCCGAATAACTTTTAGGATTTCAGAAAAATATATTAAACTAACGAAGAGAATGAAAAAAAAAAAAAAAAAAGGAAAGGTAAGAGAAAATGAGGATAACATGTCATTTGATGAATTTATAAATTTTGTTTTTGAAATTTTTAATGGATGTTCTGAAGTTAATACTAAAAACATTGGAGAATGAAATCTAGGATCACACTCGTAATCCAAATTGTAAATGATGGTAAATTGAATGGAAGTGTCGAGGAAGAGAAAATGACCTTAATTTCCAATTTGAAGTAAACACGAGTTCATCATCTAGAGATGTCTTTGACGGCTTTGAAGTGGATAAAGCTTTACCTTAAGTGTGACCACAGGTCAATTCTTACTTTCAATCGGATGTGCGACTTGGCTGTCCGAAAATGGATGAACGCAGCGAAACAGTTCACAGTGACTGAGATGTTCAGCAAGCTTTAATTTACAGCGTTGTACTGTATTAACGTACAGCACCTGTGGGTAGGTACCTTAACATGTAAAAGTATTGCTTTCGAATTGAATTTATTATAAGTTTCTTTACATTTAAAAATTTGTATAATATTGTTGGCAATAAATTTTGATTTTACTTAGTGTAAACTACCGAAAATAAATGAAGATTAATGATAATACTCTGGTAACATGGATATTTTTTTAAATAAGAGATGATCCCCATGAGCGACTCTCTGTATTATGGATTGGTCTCATAACATTTTCCTTTCATTATCTCATGCATCTAGGAAAACAATCACAAAAACTTGCAAAAATGCAACTATTGTTTATAATGACCTATCACTGGGAGTTTCACTTTTTAGTCACTACAAGGAGCGGAAGTGATAGTTCTTCTAATGTAGTGGGTGCCCAGAAAGGGTTCCATTGATATCCCAAAAGTGGGTCTTCATTCTAAAAGCAGGGACCAAGCAGAAGTCCCCTAAGACTTGGCCTGTCATTCCCAGAAGTATCATTTCACTTGTAGGATATTGCGACCATGACAGGTTTCACGCGTCTCAGCATTAGTGAATGCGGTGGATCTTCGGTTGAGTCAGGACTTGAACTTATTACCTTCCGATAACTCTAGCGTTCAAAATCCTTTCACTGGTGTGGCGTTCATGTGGGGAGGTGAGTGCCAGCTCAGATGGGACCTTGTCACCTGACCGTGGTTCAAAATTATGAAGCACTTGGGAATGGGTGAGAATTCCAAACTCTTAACCTTAAGATACTGACCGTGTCCCGCCTACACAACAATGTATCTTCCAATAACGCAAGTGACGCTTTAATCAAAATCAGGCTCCCATGACTTGCACGTAAAATATCTATTATTATAATTATATTTGAATCTTATTCACCATAAACGAAACATAAACGAGATTCTTATTTTTAAAGAAACAATTATGTCATTAGAATAATAAGAATAGTTACATTTCTCGTTGCCCATAATAGAAAATCGGACAGCTACAGTTGAGGAATTCACCATCAGTTTTGCAGGTTCGACCATTTTTGAAGTCATTATTCCAACATGCATCTAAAAATAATCTGATTGATTAGGTTAGAGCTCAAATTATTTTAGATGTATTTTAGGTAGAATGCAGTGAATGCAAAGGGGTTAAACGTTGATATTAAATCTGCTGTAGGATTATGATGTTAAAGACACTTTGTATTAATGTCTTTTCTATGAACATCGTATTTTCTTTAATGCTAATCGTAGATAATTATTATTCGTAATGTAATTCGTATGTAGCATAATTGCAATAAAGGCAGTAACAGAGTAAGATTAACTTAGCAATACTTTGTGAAATATGCGCTATAAATAGGAAATCTGATTTCTGTTTAGCAACGAGCAGGAAACTAAAGCAAACAATAATTTTAGAACAGAAACTATTCTGTAATTAGCAGAGGCCGCGGTGTCATAGCTGGTTAGGGCGTCCTTATCGGAAAGTAGTGACTTCAAATCTCGGTTTAGCGAAGATCCGTCGGGCTTACTAAAGGCGTCTGGGGCACGTTAAAAATGAGCGCGGTAGCAATGTCTTCCAAGTGAAATGATACACTTGGAGGTGGTAGGCGGAGTATTGGGGGATTTTTGCTTGGGCCTTGTTTCAAAATCGTCCATAGAAAAAACAATTTTATGTTTTTAAATATTCATTGTAATCCACACTCAAATTTGTGTACTTCTGTTATTGATGAAACTCTAATTATTAAAGGTTTCATTAAAAATGTGCAAAAAAAGTAAGTATTCTTTACAATTTCAAATTAATATTATTTGTATTAGTAATACAGTATACAAAATATCAGGTAAATTAAATTAAATGAAAATTATGAGGATTATGAAACACATTTGTATGATTTAATTGATAATATTTTTTTAAAAAAAATAGTGTAAATAAAATGCAGAGAGGCATTTTATATTTTGTAAAGGAACAAATTTCATTCTTAAAATCTTATATTACTCGTCGTTGATTTAGTCCCAATTTTTTAATTTTATGTACCTTATTACAATCTTTTTTAACTCATGCATACAGATTTTTTATAGAATTGTTCTTATTTGAATTTACCGCTAACAAATACAAAAGCGATTAAGTTCAAATTATAATTTAAATCTACAAACTGAGCAAACAGGTAAAAACGTGCTCCCCTATTAAAGATAAATATTTATTTCTGGAAAAAAAGATTTAAAGTTGTGCTATTAATGGATGAGATCCTTATAAAGCCATATTTAGATTGCAAAGACGGTCCTCCATTAGGTACATCTAATAATATTTTGATTGGACAACAACTGGATATGTATTTAGGGTGGAAAGGTGAGGCACACATATTTCCAATCGTAAAATAACAGTTGAAGTTTTATTTTAAACATGCTGCTGAAGAAGTAAAATTTTTCATACTCATATTATGTATAAATATATTTCTTAAAAATTATTGTAAAAAAAAAAATCAATGACTCTAGTGATTAATACTCAATCTAGGCAAAAAGTTCATGCTTTACATGAATCTTTAAAAAAATTTTTTTAATGTAATTTGAAACAGAAATTATATCTAATATCTTTATTTCCTTTTAAAAAACTAAAGTAATTTTAAAAATAAGTTTAAGTATAATCAAATAGTTTATTTTTATCCATTATTATGAATGTATTAAAATAAATTGAATAAAAATGTAGTAATTTTTAATGTAGTAATTTAAATAATTTAATGTAGTAATTTAAATAATAAAAATGTAGTAATGCATTTGAAAAGGCTCGCTTCCTAACCATTGGCGCTGCTGATTGAAGGAGTCGTGGTTAGAAAGAGCGAGATAGGAAATTTGTCTCCATATCAAGAAGCATCTCTTTGTACAGCTGACTGTGCATGCGCAGTAGAAAACTTATGGTTTATGCGGCGATTAGTAGCCAAATATAGAAAACTGTTTCGCCAACCATGTTAGGCAACCATAACAATTGTATAATTCACTAAAGTACTTTAAAAATAAGCCTATTGTATTGAAGATATTTTTTTCGTTTTAAAGCCATCTTATATAAATTTGCAAAGTTTACATAACTTTAAAAACCATAGAATGCGCTCCCCAGTTGGTTGTATAATATTGTATATATTCCGCCAGTCAGTTGTGCACATGCGCAAACCTTCCAGTCGGTTGTGCGAAGAGATGTGAGATCCATATCAAGGTCAGTTCACAAGATGGAATGGTCAGTAGTGCAGCGTGTTTTGCGTGGAAGCTATTTTTCAAACGGCCGTTTGATTGTCCGTGAGCAGCGCGCTTTCCGTTCGGAATTCCGCATTGCCCCTCGCGGTCTCTAGATTTGGCCCCCTGTGAGTTTTTCTTGTGGGGCTACCTAAGATCCCTCGTCTACAACGACCGTCCTAGGTCCCTGGAAGCCCTTATAGGCAACATTCAGACGAGCATCCAACAGGTTCCTGTAGAAATGCTGGAAAGAGTCCATGAAAATGTCAGGAAAAGGCTTATGCAATGCGGGGAGTGTGAGGGCCGCCATTTAGGCGATATTTTATTTAAAACTATCTAAACTCTGATTTCCCTTGTCAGTGTATATGAACAGAATTATAAACATTGTTGTTCTTTATAACATTTTGTATTTTATTGACTTTTGATATTCATCCGTCTGCTGTGCGCCACCCTGTATTGTGTCCATATATATATATATATATATATATATATATATATATATATATATATATATATATATATATATATATATATATATATAAACTATTCCTTAATTTTTTTTTCAATTTTTTTACAATATTCTTAATAGCGTTCATCTCAGCTGCATTTGTTTTACATGGACGTAAGCAAACTGATTTCCTTCCTGGAACTTCATTAATTTCCATCTTAGTTAATGTAGTAGATTTCAACTCACACATACACACCCACACTTATATTTCAATACAAAACAATTCCTATGATCATTAATTAATGTTACGATTTCCAACTTTTTATCATACGAAATAGTTTCATCAATTTTAATATCATCTATTTTATTCGCGCATTATCTTAATTTACAGTGGATACTGACTGAATCTTCAGTTGCCTTGCACAAAAATTACTAAATGGAAGAATATATTCAAGAATTTAAATTCCAATCCTGCAATGTAAAAATCAGTTACCTTACTCAGACATTGATTTTCTTTTCACTTTAATGTCACAAGAGCCATTTTTCATAATAGGAATTATCTTTCTACCATTTTTAATTTCAAAAACAAAATGGAGATTTTTCTTAAATTTTCCCTCTATTAATGCAAGATCGTTTTTTCTTCTATTTTCGTCTGAATAAAATTTATAAGTTGTTCTTTTTTCCCCAATTATAAATCATTCTTCTGTTTTGAGCTTTAGTTGTTGATGTTTAGATTCGACTTCCACTTAACGGTTATGTTTCTAATATCAGATGTCCAATTAGGGATCGATTTCTGCTTTGTCTAAAACGCTTCTTTCTACCCTTTGTTCGACCGCCATAACATAGTCATTTACAAACGATAAATACCTCAAGCGTTGAGCTAACGTAATTGATGTTTAATTCCACATGACTTTTTCCAAAAGTGAAAACAGATGCTACAGTAGCGCCAAATCCAAACAATTTTCTCACTAACGGAATTATATTTTTTAATCATTTGCCTCCGTCTAAATAGTCATCGTCTGCAAAAGATGACAGTTGAGCGATAAATAAACAAATTTTTTATTTTCCAACGGCTGGCACTTGCGTGATGAATTTTAAGCTGCAATAATTTAGAATGTTTTAAACTATCAAAACCGAATTTTGAATAAAAATAGAAAAATGTAGGGCAATAAAATCATTTACCAATTTTGGAGTAAACGCAGTTCAGAAACGAGTTCCCAAGCCCTCATTTTACACTCCGGAGTAAAGCTAGTTGCCCTCACAAGGGTCTCGGGATAGCTGGTTAAGGGGTTAAAGAGGATTTCGCAATTAAAAACCATTTTAATTCCAAATAGAATTACAGGGTGATCTTTTTTAAAGTGACAGTGTTTGGAGCGCCCTGTAGCGCGATCTAAGAGCCGAAATGACACCAAACTTGGTATTTAGACTTATCAAGACATGGGAAAAAAGATTCCGTAAAAAAAAAAGTTTAGTTCCCAAAGTATCCGTTAGGGTACTTTGTGGCGCTACTTTAGCTTACAATAACGAGAATTAGCATAAAAAACGGGTTTCAAAAAAATGCAAATGTCATGCAATAGGGGCTATAAAAGCAGGTAGTAGACAGCTCCGACAAATAATCTCAGCTGAAGTAAACGAGCTCCAGTGGCCATGCCTATCACGTTACCGGAACGTGCATTTATGTTGGTGGAATATCCAATTTATCTATTCTAAAGGACAACATAACAAAGAGGTTGCGAAATATTCCTCGTGATATGTTACGTTCGGCTGTGGAGAATGTTGTGCGCAGAATGCACGGTGTTACTTCTGAGAACGGAGCTCACATGGAATGTGGTCTAACTCCTCACCGGGGAAATTAATGTAATAAATAAACATTAATAATTTAGCTGCATGATTGTATATGTTAGTATTTTCCTTTCCTCACATTTTATACATTATAAAGCGCCAAAAAATGTCTTATCGGCAATTTTTGGAACTAACATTTTTTTACGGAATATTTTTTTCCGTGTCTTGATTAGTCTACATACCAAGTTTGGCGCCATTTCGGCTATTAGATCGCGCTACAGGGCGCTCCAAACACTGTCACTTTATAAAAGATCATCCTGTATATCAGTCATGAAAAATGCAATACAATAAAGATTTTGTTTTTAAATAACGGTGGGTACTGGGTGACTAATCTGACATCACAACAACACCGGAAATTGCTACTCATTTATTGTTAGCCAGTGGGCACCTGTGAACCAAGTCGCGAAAGCGAGTGACATTACCCACGCCATACCACCACAATCCCGTTTATAGGGTGGGCCACACTCATACATCATCTCAGAAGAAACAACAGAGAAATAGAGTAGAAAGAAACATCCATGCCCAAACCGGGATTCGAACCCGGGACCAACAGTCTCGGTGTCAGAAGCGCTAACCACTCAGCCATCTGTCGGCAAAAATAAATAAACTTGGAATTAAATATTTTTGTTTATTTCATAAAAGCTTTCAACGTTCACCGTCACACTGTTTTCATCTTTGTTTTTCAAATAATGCCGTTGGGTACGTTCGTTCTCACTATATTCTGTGCAAATAGAGCTTTTTCATTCTTTTGGACAGTATTCAGAAATATCCCCGTATTCATTACAATTAAAACATCTAATGCAATTTTTATCACTACAAGAGCAACAATTTTGAGTTTCGTGTTTCCTTTTAAATTTGCGGTTTTCTCTTACTTCGTTTTTGAAATGAATTTTTTTACAGCGATCATTAACCTTACATGATTATCAAAATAAGATCTTTTCTCAATAAATTTCGCGTTTTTGTTTTCAACTCAAGTTGTTCACTCTTGTTCGTGCAGTTATATGTAAGTTATTTTGAAATTATGATAAAAATATGACATCATTTAGAACTCCTTTTGTTTCTTTTACAGATTATTAAATAATTTTTTTTAAAAAAGTAGAAAATACTTTGAATAAAAAACATATGAACATTTTATTTTGATAAAGTTGGGTTGTTGTTGTTGTAGCTTATGACACTTGGACAAGCCAAGCTCGCTATACCGTTGGCTGTGCGAATTTAAGTCAATAGAGAGCGTCTTTCGTTTGGATCAGAGCACCACGAAGGTGAAAGTACGACTTTGCTCTTACTAAGGTGACTCGTAATTTTGAACCATGGTCAAGTGACGAGGCCACACCTGAGCTGGCACCCTCCTCTCCACATCCACGCCACACCAGCGGAGGGACTTTGGACGTCACAGATTGACGTGGACACGTCCCCAACCCACGGAGTTTCAGCAACCCAGTGAAGGAGAATACACCGTGGTCACCCTCCCAACCACTGCCCGCGGCATATGATGCTTCACTTTGCTGAGCTTACGGGAAGCAGCGTGAAGCTACTGAGCCACTGGAGCTCTAAAGTTAGATGAAAGCCACAAATTTCATGTAGCTTTTTGTTTGTTTGGCTGGAAATTTCACAAATTTCTTATCCTAAGAATTGATTTAAAACATAATCAGGTGCATTGTATAACTATGAATCATTGATTGAATGGATAAGTGAGGTGCCTAGCCAAAGGCCATTTACCTCTTTTTGTAGTTATTGGTAGACAACTAAGTTTTATAAAAACATAATGAAACAATGGATAATAAGGGTTTTGAAAAATCACAAGTCGATTACAGTTTAGGTTCTCCCAAGAGTCTTAAGAGTCTTAAGTCACTGGTGACTTAATTGTTGTTGTTGCCTTATGATAGCTATATGGGGTGTACAGCTCCAATTTCCAAGTGAACTCGTAATTTGGTGTGGAGCCCGACTTCCTCTGTACACACATGCTATAGTCATCCGTTTATAGGGTAGGCAACCATTCACAACCTATTCAAACAAAGGAAGAACAAAGACAGGAGAGAGAGAAAATACATCCAGGCCCGAACTGGGGTTTGAACCTAGAACCTCCCTATCCGCAGTCAGGCGCACTGGCCCACTAGACAGGGTGGGAGACCGGTGACTTTATATAATATGTACTTAAATACAACTAATAAGATCTATAAAATATTTATGCAGTTCAAAAAGTTGCTTGAAATGAATTACAGTTTTTAATAGAGATTATAACAGTATTCATTGTGTTTAATCGAAATTTTGGTCAGTAATACATAAATAAATAGCAAGGCAAAAAAAAATTAACTGGGGGTATCTCTGTTTGCTGTTTGTTTGTTTGTCGCTCAACGGTCATTTTTTGCACACGAGGGCTAATTAGACCGGGACTTACGGCTTAAAGTGGATTCCGAACCACTACAAACATCCATGCCCAAGGTGGGATTCGAACCCACGAACTGTTGAACCGAAGGCAAGAGCGCTAACCATTCGGCTGCCAGCTCGGCAGGGGGTATCTCATTAGGTACAATGATTTTAATATAACTAAATTTACATTCTTCATTTATTAATAATAACCACACTTAAACATATACAAGGAAAATAAGGTGCACAACTTATTGATACATAACAATGTATTGAAAATAAACAATATTGGTTTTCAAGTTAGGGCCAAATTAATTAGATAATTAATATATAAGCAATTCACACACATTAAGGCAATTATGACCATATTATAAATTTATTTAATATTATAATTATTTTTATTTATAAGCTACAAAATTTTAGTTGTTAGTTACATATTTTTATAATCCTAAGTTATTAAATTAAATTGTTCAGAAACTGGTAATTGGTTTAAATTCAAAGGCTATCCTCGATCTATGGAAATTTTTATTTGTTCGTAGGGGTTGCCTGGTTCAAGTACCATTACTTCAGAGTTATTTATTTTGCATACGTTATTATAAAAATTGAAGGCCAAAAATTGTATATAGTGGGTGATAGTAGTCATACCCAAGTTATCTTTCTCTAATATGCTCACATCTTATAAAATAATATTGCGAGTTATAAACTAAGTCTTATAGAAGCTTGTTTTGTTGGGCTTCCAGTATTTCTGATTTCGATGTCCGTGTCCTGATGACTCAACATGCCTTGCGGGGGAGAGAAGGAAGTGGATCTAGTGTTTGTTAGGTTCCTAGCCTAAATGGCCATGTACCTTCTGTTCCTAAGAAATTTTTCTACACCTAACTTTAGTTGAGATTAACATAATGATTTCAAAACATAAGATTATTTAAACACAAAAAATTTAAGAAAATATTTTGCTTAGGTTAAAGTGCTCCCAACGAGAGTTCTTTGCATGAGATTGAATAAACATAAAAAAGAAAAATCTAAATACACATTATAAACAAGAGTACAAAAAAAATTTTAAATTACAGTTATATACATAGTATTAATGTACATAGCATTAATATAACTATATATAGACAAAATATTTTTTATTCTATTATATATACATATACATATATATTTAAAAAAAAAGAAATATGCATATTTATAAATACAAATATTTTGCTTTTCTTTATTTTATTATTTTTTTTAAGTATAAGAAGAAGAAATTATTTATTTCTACTTTTTGGGAGGCGAATAGATAAGTTTGAATGTGGTTTAGCCAGCAGAACAGCCCTTGGTCAGTGGAAATTGGAAGGTTCATATTGCTTGAATTTCAGTGTAATCAATTTCATAAAGTTTGTTGTAGAAGCGAAAAGCAAGGAATTGGACGTATCTTGATAGGGGAAGGACACCCAAATTGTTTCTGATGTAGAAGTCTGATTGAGTGATCAGTTTAAGAAATTTACTTTGCTGACCCTCAAGAAGTTCACGACGACTCAGTCATGGTGCGCCCCTTTCAACTATCTCAGCCACTGAAAGTGGTTGCAATGTCCTCCAATGTTCACTGAAAGTAGCTATGACATCAATCATTCAATAGATCTATGGTGGTCTGGTTGGTTTAGGGTGTCGCTCTCCTTATTGGAAGGTATTGAGTTCTAGTCCCGGTTTAACCTAAGATCCTTAGTGTTCACTGACAGTGCGTTGGACACGTTAAAACTGGACGTGTCGCAATGTATTCCAAGTGAAATGATACCTCTGGGAATGGCAGGTCAAGTATTGGTGGTCTTCTGCTTGGTCCTTACTTCAAAATCACGAAGACTCCACCCGGCTGCTTCTGTCTTTGGTAGAACTCAACTCAGAGATAGGTACAAGGAAGCAACTACAACATTCAGTGTCACAGTTCTTATTTCATGAGCCAAAATATGAGCCACATCATCTCATAAAATTGTGATTTTCCAGTTTGTGAATGTAACCAATTTTGAAAACACTTGAATGTTGATTAGTGAAAATTTTGTGATTTGAATGTTGATTAGTGTTGATTCCACAAATTTTACATTTTTACTCATTTTTAATTTCTTAAAGTAATGTGAAAATGATATGAATAACTTTAGATTGCAATTATAGAATGTCTTATGTTTATTTTATAAAAAATATCTTATGTTTATTTTATAAGTGTTTTGTGATTAGCATTTAGAAGTAATGGATGTGCACATATTGGATGTGCGCACAGGAATACTTTCCCGCTTTTAGATCTGAGTCTGGCTTAACCAGTTTCATGGAAGCTGCTGCGTGGGAGTCTTCATAATTTAGAAACAGGGAGTGAGCAGTAGAATCCCAATACTTGTAACTTGCCACCCTCATAAGTATCATTTTACTTCGAAGAATTTCGACCATTATCCAATTAATATTTTCCTGTGTTTGAAATTGTCTTTGACTGAACTCCATAAATGTCGTTTTTTCAAAGATTAATTCATTTAATTGTAGTAACTTTATTATTGCTTTATTTGGTGCAGTAAATAAATATTAGATAAAAATCCAACATTTTTATTTTTTAAAAAAGTTTATATTTTTAGGAATATGTAGTGTGGCAATTTTTTATATTAATTACAAGAAAAAATATGGCTAAAGATACGAAACTTCATGCTACTCTGCATTCTAAATAAGTTATCGTTAAGTATCCTAAGATTTTGATTCAAATCTGAAAATTATGACGTTTCAAAGAAATCTTTAAATCCAGATTGCAAAAAATTATATAAGGAATAATAATTATTTAATATAATCTATCTTAATCATTTCAGCTTGTTATGTTATAATCCTCAACACAAATTTACAATCTTTTCACGCAGCTCATGCTTACGTATTTACAGAAAAAGCTGCATTTCTAGAAAAGGAATTTCTAGTTTAAAAGCGAAAATAAAATAAGGGGATGATGATCAATAATTAATTTTTTGGTCTTGTCTTGCCTTTGTACACAGGTATTTAGAGACTAAGACACCTCTACTGCTATTTATTTAGCATTTTGTACCAAACCCAAATCCAATCAAATTCAATCCTGGCGTTTGATTGCGCCTAACAGCGAATGCAGCTCCTTCTGAAGTTCATTTCTCCCTCTTATAGAAGACAGTAGATGGCAGCACTAAAAACTACAAGTGGATTTTTTGTTTTCTCTAAAGGTATTGCTTTGGACGGGAAGTAACTTTGTGACCACGACATATTTAACGTGTCACAGTCACCATTACTAAATGCTTAATTCGGCCTATATTCACTTACTCATTTGATACGTGGACATTGTCGAGAAAGACAAGGAAACCATCTCCATTTTCGAAGGAAAAACTTTAAGAAGCATCTTTGGTGGAATAAAATGTGAGAATACATGGCGTAGAAGAACTAATTCTGAGCTCTATAAACTATATAAAGAACCAGATATTGTTAAATTTATCTCAATACAGAGATTAAAATGGGCAGGACATTTGAGCCAAATGAACGACAATCGGGTGACGAAAAAATTTTCTTGGCTCTCCCCATTGGCACCAGAAGAGGAGGACGACCGAAACTCCGATGGCGTGACTGCCTTGAAAATGACCTAAAAACACTAAAGTGACAAACTGGATGACCTTATCCAAAAATAGGAGGTCGTGGTATCCACTTCTGAGGAAGGCAAAGGCTCATCCTGGGCTGTCAGGCCAATGAAGAAGAAGTCGCCATTACTGAACACGGTCATCTTTAAGCGATCCCAGGATCGAACTCACTTCTTTTGGAACACAAGAACGTCGCTCTCCCGACTAACCTAAAACAGCTCCTAGAAAGTCCATCAATAGAATTCATTAGAAATATTCGCATTTTCTTCTGGATGAATCGATACTTTGAACGCTTTACCCAATGTGATTTACGTATGTAGGATCAGTTTCAAATCTAAGGAAGATGACATCTGGGGTTTTCCAGCTGTTTTAATAAAACATTTTTGTGAAGAGGTTGTTGAATGTAAAAATTGAAAATAATAGGACATGAAAAAAATTATGAATCATGAAATGCATTATATATATTTGAGGGTATCCTTTTTAAGTCCATATTCTTCAATTGCTATTTCATTTGTAAATAATTTATATGTAAATTAGAATTAATACTAAATATACACAATGGTGAAACAGAATAAAATTTTACGGATTATTTGACGAGCGACATTTCAAAGATTTATTTTATACATTTAATTTATTTATTTCAAATGATAGAAAAAAAATTGCTTTTATTTCTATAAGACTAACTTTTTCAAAACGCAATGGAATGAGAATTATTTCTTTCACTGGGAAAGCGCGGAAACAATTCCCACTTTAAAATAAGCATTGGAAATCTGGCTGCTTTAGCAGAAGGATGATGGCCGGCTCTACGAATTTTTTCCTGCTTTAATACTTGTAAATAAAAATTGTGTTAACTACCTTTCTCGTTACTCATATAGTGACCAAGAATTATATTTACACAAGAAATATTAATAGTGTAAATAATCAATATTTTTATAATATATAACTAACAATTACTTTTGCCGCCCAACTTGTATAGTTATCAGCGTGCCTGACGGCGGATCCTGGGTTCAAATCCCCAACCGGTTCGGGCATGTGTGTACTCTCCCTCTCTCTCTCTCTATCTATCCTGTCTTTGACCACTCCTTGCATGAATGGGTTGTGAATGGCTGCCTACCCTATAAACGGGTCTCTATGGCATGTGTGTACTGAGGAAGTCGGACTCCACACCTAAGTATGGTTCAGCTGGAAATGTGGAGCAGTGCACCCCATAATGCCAGCATGGTTGGCACGCGACATCAACAACAATAATTATTCCTCATATATATTAGAGAATTTTAAAAAAGTTATTTATTTAATTATTATTTAAACACATTACTAATATACATAGGAGTGCATTAACTTTAAGATTATTACCATGCACATTACACATGGGAGTAGTTTCTGTGTTATCTTTCAATTAAATTGCATTACCCATTATAACCACCCAATAACAGACAATTAGTATTGTCAGTCATGTGCTGACTCATTTCACTCTAAAAGAAGTGAATGGCGCGAGCTGAACACCTCATCAGCATCATGTGGACCAACAGATATCATCTACATTTATGATTGAAGCGCTTTAGCTTTGAATTTTCGTGAAAGACTTATGTGGAATTTTTGCTGTTTAATTTTCTTAAACTTGTTGGTTAGTTATTGCTCAAAAACCGATGTCGGCGTTGTTATAAAATACACAAATTACGTCCAAAAGAACGGGGCTGCAGAAAAGCTGACTGGCTCTGATTGAGGAAATAATAAGAAATTGGCGGAATCAGGATTTAAAAAAAAGAAGTTAACGGTAAACATAACCTACGGGATCTATTGGGTTGGCGAATAAGTTCGTAGTGTTTTTAACAAAGACTTTTATTTAAACAAAATACAATAATTATGTCAATAAGTTAATGAATTATATATTCGCCGTTGCTGTTTACAACCTCTTCCCACCTCTCGATCGATTTGTTGATGCCGTTCCACCAAAAATCGTCTGGTCTAGTGTCAAAGAAGTTGTTGAACCAATTTTTTAAGGACCTCTTTGTTATCAAAGGTAACGCCCTTCTTATGGTTTGACAACGAGCGGAAAAGATGGTAATCGATCGGTGCAAGGTCCGGAGAATACGGCGGATGCATAGGAACATATCATTCGAGCACTTAGAGTCTGTGGCTTTGACGACTTGTGCAACATGGGGCCTGGCGAGAAGGAGCACGGTTTGACTATGTCAATCAGGTCTTTTCAGTCGAATAGCTTCATTCACGCTGGTCAATGTAGACCTCCTTGTTGACTGTGGCATTCTTTTCGAGCATTTCCCAGTGCACCAAGAGGTCCTTAAAAACTGGCTCAACAACTTCTTTGATACCAGACTAGGTTATTTTTGGCAGAACGGCAGCAACAAATGGGTCGAGTGGCGGGAAAAGATTGTAAATAGCAATAGCGAATATATAATTGATTAACTTATTGATATAATTATTGTTTTTTGTTTATATAAAAGTCCTTGGTAAAAACGCTACAAACTTATTCCCTAACCTAATGTATATAATTGAGACAGCGGTTACATCATTTAAGAAGTAGGGTATTAGTGATGCATCGGACCGTACAACGGACAATTTATTCTGTATATATTTCGTATATTTACTGCAAATCAGTAATAAAGTTCGATTTTTATAATATAATAAGTTTGCAGCATAAAATACAAAAATTAATTATTTAAATATTTTAAATGGAGTGCGTCTCATACGTTGACAAATACGACAAATGCATGTATAAATACATATATATATATACATATATATATATATATATATATATATATATATATATATATATATATATATATATATATATATATATATATATATATATATATATATATAATTTAATCTGTGTTGTATTCCCAGTTATATTAATGATTTTTTTTAATTTTGTAGATATTTGTTGCTGGAGAACATGTGTTCATGGCCAGTGTGAAAAATATGGCATAAACAATGTGTGCAGTTACAGTAATTTAAATTAATAGTTATCCTAAAATTAAACTTTAAAATTTTAACTGTGCTTATTAAAAAGCATTTATTAAGATCCTTTAAAAATTTAAAAGAATTATTTTGTAAATAGGTGCAATAATGGTTACATTGGTATAAAATTTGACACCAAAGAATTCTTCTTAAACAGTATGTATTTATTTTATTACATTGAAAGTCATTTTTCATAATAAGTGTATTAATAATACTTCTGGGTTACTTGGTGTAATATAGTCAATTAATTACAAATGTTTTTTTGCGATTTATTCTTTCATTATTGAGTTTCCAGATTAAGGGATCAAAAGCTATTCCTGATTTTCTTAAAAGTGCACGAGTAGCACTTTTTCCCCTTTCTACGTATTTGTGTTGGTTCAAACTTTAGGATTCTCCATTGTGTCCTTTGTGTAAACAAGATCAAATTTTTGACGCTGACCATCTTAATTCGTGCGCTGTACATATATTTTTAATATTTCATAAATATTGGAAGGTCAGAAAACTAATGGCGTCATAGCCAATTTTTTGGGCATTTGTGATAAATAAATAAATATGTATGTTATTAAAAGAACTAAGCCCTACCTGATTTTCATTCATTAACAATTTTTCAGTCTTGTTTGTAACAGGATTTAGCCTTGTTTGTAACAAGGAGCATTCTTGATGTTGTTGTTGTTGTGTGCCAGCCAGGCCGGCAATATGGGGTGCTCTGCTTCACTCTTCCTACTGAACCATATTTTGGTGTGGAGTCCGACTTCCTCAGTACACACATGCCATAGGGACCCGTTTATAGATTATAGAATAGGCAATCATTCAATCCACATTCATACAAGGAAAGGACAAAGACAGGGTAGATAGAGAAAGTACATCCATCTTGATCAATGGATCAAGAATTTTCCTTGTTACAAACAAGGCTAAATCAACATTTCTAAATTAAAACATGTAACAAAGTAACATTTCAACAACTGTAATTGTAATTATCCAATAAATTTCCTAAATAAAATTACCATTTTCAAATTTTTTAAAAATATTAAAATAAAAATGAAATATTTAACTCGAAATTATTTTTTATTCTCGACCTGCAGATAAAACAAAATAATTCCATCCTTATGTGTGACGTAAAGTAATTCCTGAAATTCCTCAAAGTATTCAAAACAGAGTTTTGTTTCCTTGAGAACATTAATTATGCTGACATAATCATTCCTGTAAGGATAAGGAGTCTAAAAGTGATAGTTATCATTCAATAGAATCATCCAAATTTAAATTTTAACTTAATTAGTACGGCCAGAAATATATATTTTTAACGAGATTTTTGAATTTTTTCTCTCTAGTTTTGCAAATAATGTTTACTGTTTTATAGTATAAAAATTTTTCATTTCCAATTTTCTTAGCTTCTTAGGAGAATTTTATAAAAATGTAAATGGTTTAATATTTTTCAAAAACAGTCATCACGTAGTTACAGTTACTGTATTTTGAAAATACATTTTTTCCAGACTTTAGAAACACAATTCTCTAATTTTTCTGTTTAATAATCTGTTTAATTAATATATCTGCTTTTTAAGAAGTCTGAAATACTGATTCTTATAAATCGCAATTATGTTGAATACTTAAGGATGTAAAGCATAGTAATTTTATCATGTAATTATGAAATAAATAATTAAATCATATCAAACAATTAGTATTTTCTAATCTGTGCTCTTCGCATTTTCCTTATAAATTATTTTCTTTTTAGGAAAGGAAATTATATTGTACGTCAGGATTTCATTTTTATTTATCATTTTGCTTATAATTGTTTATTACCTTTATTTTAGCTATCTCCCTGACAATCGCTGTAAGGCTTCGTACTTATAATAATGAGCGCCGCTTTACATAAATTGCCCCTGATGCAATAAAAGTCAACTTCATAAGCACATAATCCCAAAGTAGTAAAAATTATCGGAGAATCGGTATTAAAAAATAAAGATTAAAGATTAATTGTGAACCTGATACAATATTACAATGAATGAAAAAGCCCGTATATTATAGGGTAAACAAGAAAGTTCTTGCCGTTTTCATGTTGCCATTGAATGAAGTGAGAATAAGTATGCAAATTAGTGTATGATATAGTTGAGACATCAGTCAGCAGTGGCGGGGTGAAGGGGGGAAGGGGTCTATCGTGCCCCGGGTGCTACTTTGAGAGGGACACCAAATAGCAGTTGCGAAAATTGTTTCAGAAAAATTTTATTTCTTTTTAGTTGTGTGAAATATCAATTTCATTCGGAGAAATATATTTTAAATTTAATAATTATTTTCTCCAGTTGAAGAGCTTGCCATAAATGTGAAACAGTTCCTATTTTAATATTTCCATATTAATAACTTAGTATAGTTTAGTTCGTAAAAAAATGTGTTTTTTTAATCACGTTTTACACTATCATTTCTCACAATTTTTTATACTTTGCTCAAGATTTGTGGTCTATTATCATTATTTTGTATGGTAAATCTTGTACATGTAATGATGGAGATATGTTAAATTTTTTTCTAATGAAAATTCTGAAATATAAATTATATTGGTTAGCTACCTTTTTATGCATTTGATGTGTTTATAATTTCATTTTATTTACCAAATAATATGTGTTGATGTTATATCTCTTGATTTACGAATCAATAATTTAGGGAGATAACAAAAAGCTAACCTCATGATCTAACCTGTAACTGATTTGACGTAATGAATTCAGCAAGATTCACCATGTTCTTCAGAATTCTAATTTTTTACAAGGTGTCTAAATCAAGTTGCATACCTATGAAAAATCGTAAAATTGATTAAGCAAATAAATCTTTTCTGCTAAAAATACAAGAAAACAAGATATCTAATGAATATTGCGTCGACTGACAATACATCATTAGGAACTCGCATGTTGTTATTTATCATTTAGGAATTCAAAATAATTTTGTAGAAATTTTGATGTTCTAAAATATTATTTGACTTGATATTAATTTTTATAGTTGCAATAAAACATTTTATTTAATAAACAATATTTTCTCTTATACATAAAAAATGTTAAGTTTTAATCTCATTTTGGCTAAAATAAAAATAAAAATCACTCTATAAAAAAGAAATTTTATAAAACTGAAATATTATTAATAAAAACTTCTCAAACTACAATTAAAACATCAGTGAAAATTTTTCTTTAAAGGCTCTTAAAATTTGCATTTTTTAATAATCAATAGGAAAGGTATAAAACCTGCAAAAAATTTCATTTCAAATAAAATAATGGATGTGTATAAAGTATTTCATTTCTCAATTCTTAATAATTTATTTTCATTATACAATTATTATTATAAATATATAATTTACGCCATATTCTGATCACTGAAATTTCGAATAGACAACAATTATATGATAATGGAATTATAGTACCAAAAATTTTGTCACGTAAATAAACTATATCTTAGAGTTTATTCTTTTGCGAAGCTTCTAAATTATAAGTTACTTATGCATGGCTGTGTTCAATAAAATCTAATAATAATATAATAGGTTATTTAAATATTATATATATATATATATATATATATATATATATATATATATATATATATATATATATATATATATATTCGCGACATAGCTTAGGACTTCAGTGAAACTAAATCTGGATGATATAGTGAATCTGTAGAAAACTTCATTTTAAAGAATAATAGTAATATTATAAATAATTAATGTTGCATAAGAAATTCCAATGATTTTGATTATAAATTTTTTCACTTGCGGATTAAATTAACTTCACTTGAGCCCCATCCTTATCAAATAAAGAAGGGACCCAACAAGGATGAAAAAACTAAAAATGTTAAAAGAATCAATTGTTGTAAACTCTAAGTCTACTGTCGCGTGAAAAAATTCGCGTTGAAATGTATTTCTCATTAGCGGTCTTCTTTGTTCAAAAATGTTTGTGTTCAGGAACAGACTGAAGATAATAATTTTTTTCAAGATAGCACTGCAATATCCAATCAAGAGAATTAAGCTCCTGGAATACCATATATAGAACGATGGAAATAGAAAAGTAATTACCTCCAAATGCTAGAAGAATTCATAATTTCCTTTTATTTTAACAGTTTACCCGGTTAGAATATCATCATTTCACACTCACAAATTTTCGTCTTAAGTGTTATTTCGTTAAAACCTTCGTTGGAAATGTTGACTGAGTAAATTTTATATATTTTCTGTCTGCAACTTATTTTTTACACTTTGCTTATTTAGCAGATTTTTTAGTCATTACGAATATTTATCAAAAAACTTGAAATTTAAAATCAAATTGATTATTTAAAATTATTTATTAATAATCAATTTGAAATCAAAAATCAAAATTTAAAGATTTTAGAAAATAATTTTTATTTGACTTGTAATTCTGTCGCCTTTATTTTAATACATTATGTTGAAAAATTCTTTTTTGGAAAGTTAAAAGATCTAATGTATTAAATATTTTTTATATGTACACTTAAAATGTTTCTTGATAATTAATCTTTAACTAACTTTATATTTCAGTATATATAATGAATGCATGTTTAGCTTAGAAATCATTTTAAAGGAATGTAATGGAAGGTAAAATTATGCTTAGTAAAAAGCTACAGATTAGTAATATTTTTGAGTGTTATAAAATGATTCAGAATAAAATAAGTTCCTTTTTTAATATGAATTAGCTCTTATTTTAATTAAAAAATATTTTTTGAAGTCATAAGAAAGTCTTATTAAACATATTAAAAATAAATTGAAAATTTTCAGAGAGAAATGTTTTCAGAGTAAAATCATAAGATAGCGTGACGGTATAAGTGAGTAATCCGGCAATTATGTATTTTACTTACTGTCACTTCAGTTGCTTTGCAAAAATTATTAAATGGAAGAATATATTCAGAGTTTAAATCCCAATCCTGTTATAATTCGGTTACCTTACTCAGACATAGATTTTATTTTAGCTTTAATGTCATAAGAAACATTATTCATAATAGGAATTATCTTTGTATCGTTTTTAATTTCGAAAACAAAATCGAGATTTTTTCCTGCTGCAGAGGGTATTAACACATTTTTAGAACGATTTCGATAAAGAATTTAAAAAAAGTAAATGTTTTAGATCAAAACTTTTTGGCAACAGCTTATTATTTGAAGTGAGAAATATAATCTGCTACTTTTATTCTTCTTTCAAAATGTCGCATATAAACAAACTGGGGATTTAAGGATATGTTTTTGCGCTTTCCGAAGAGAAATTTTCTTACTCCAGAACTCAAAAACGTTGTGAAATGCATGGTATTAAAATTTCTAAGATCAAAATAAGCAATATTATTAATTGGACAGGTGAAAACCGTCAATCATTATTTCTACATGGAAAGAAGACTCCAAACAAATATACAAAAAAAGGTGCGTACTGTTTCAAATATTTCTAAAGTGAAATCTCTGGTTACAAGAGAAAATTTGCCAACACATAAATCAATTGCAAAGTCTTTAGTTACATCTATAGCAACAATACATTAAATAATAAACCAAGATTTACATCTTAAAAAGGCTAAAAAACATAATGGTCACCAGCTTTTGCCGAGACATGTGGCTCAACGTAAAACATTTTGTAGAATCCTGTATGAAAACCATTTAGCAGGAGATAAATGGAAATACATTATAACCCTTGATGAAACATAGATTTACGTAAATGACTGTAACAAAAAAGGTCTATTTACTATAGAAAAAGAGGAGAAAAAAATGCACAAACCTGGTTCCGTCAATGTAAAGAAAGTTTCAGTAAGGGGTTTATGATTGTCGCAGGTTTTTCCTACAATGGGAAATAAAAAATAAGAAGAGTGGGAAAAAATGTTAAAATCAACTCATCATACTATCAGGAGAAAGTGTTACGTCCAATATTTACATAAAAAATTCTACTTCTTTATCCCAATGACTTTCAAAAAGTAAAACTTCATCAAGACAAAGCTACAAGTCATTGTTCGAAAACTACCACTGCATTCCTTGAAAAAAATATAGACTCATACAGGTATTGCATATATACCTTTTCTACACATTCTTGCGAAGTCCCCTGACGTTTCACCTATGGACTATTGTGCCTTTGGTCTGTTAAAAAGAGCTCTTTCTAAACGCAAACCCACCACGATGGATGGACTCTGGAAAGTAATGGAAGAGGAATGGAACGCAATTCCCCCCGCAATTCTATCACGGAAATCACGATGCAGACTTATAGTTAAGAAAAAAGACTATCAGGTCGAACATTTAAAAAAATAGTCTTTACATTTTAAACATTAATTAAACGGCTCCGAAATCGTTCTAAAAATGTGTTAATACCCTCTCTATTAATGCAAGATCGTTTTTCCCATCTTCTGTTTTCGTCTGAATACAATTTACATTTTTTTTCTATTATAAGTTGTCCTTCTGTTTTGAGCTTTATTTGTTGATGCTTCGATTCGACTTTCGACTTCTGAAAACGGTATACTATTCAAATACCAGCTGCTCAATTTCGGGTCGATTTCTGTTTCGTCTAGAGATTTCTCTCATCAGTAAGGTCAACCGCCATAGTATTGTCATTTACAAACGATAAATACCTCAAGTGCTGTGCTAACCCAGTTGATTTTTAATTGCAGATGACTCTTTAAGAGTGAAAATAGATGCTGCAGTAGAGCCAAATCCAAACAATTTTCTCATTAACGAAATTATATTTTTTAATTGGTTGAGAATCCACTTTAATCGTTTGCCCCGGTCTAATTAATCCTCGTCTGACAAAAAGATGACCATTGAAAGACAAACAAACTTAGAATTATATGTTTTTGTGTGTTTATTAAAGGGGAAATGTTTTTAACGTTCACCGCCACACTGTTTTTAACTTTGTTTTTCGAACAATGATGTTGGGTATGCCTATTCTCACCACATTCTCTAAACAATAAGCTTTCTTTTGGACAGTCTTCAGAAATATGGCCATATTCATTACAATTAAAATATTTAAAGAAATTATCACTGCGAGAGTTAAGATTCAATTTTCATTTTTCTTTCGAATAAGAACACTCATTCTGGGAAAATCTTTTAAATTTACGGTTTTCTCTTACTTTATTTTTTAATTATTTTTGTATAACAGCTATCATTGACTTTGCTTACATAATTATCTAATAAGTTATTTTTTCAATAAATATAGCTTTCTTGTTTTCAACTCAATAATACCTTTCTTTATTGTTGTTGTTACTGTTATCTTGTGCCGGCTAGGCTAGTAATGCAGCTCCAATTTTCCAACACTGAACTGTAATTTCCCATACTTTCTCAGTACACATATGCCATAGGCTCCCGATTATAAAATAGGCAACCATTCACAACCCATTCATACAAAGAAAAGAAAAAGATAGGAGAGAGAGAAAGTACATTCCATGCCCGGACTGGGATTCGAACCCATGATCTCCCTATTAACAGTCAGGCACACTGACTACTAGATAAGGTGTATGGCTAGTAACTTTATATTATATGTACTTATATACAACTTATAAGAAATATAAAATATTTATACAATTCAAAAATTTGCTAGAGATTAAATACAGATTTTAGTAGAGATTATAATCTCTATTAAAATCTGCTCAAATAATTTAGAAGAGATAATAAATATCATGGTTTAATCAAAATTTTATAGTCAATAATAAACTACGTAAATAAATAGTAAGGCAAAAAAGTTAACTGGGGGTGAACAATGTTTCTAATATAACTCAATTTACATTCTTCATTTATTAATAATAATCACACTTTAATATATACAAGGAAAATAAGGTGCACAAGTTATTTTTTGATACATTGCAATATCTGGAAAATAAACAATATGAGTTTTCAAGTTAGGGCCAAATTAATTAGATACTTAAGATATAAGAATACATTAAGGCAAATATGACCATATTATGTATTTATTTAATATTATATATTTATTTTATTATAAGCTGTACAACATTTTGGCTGTCAGCTATAAATTTTTAATCATAAGTTATTAAATTAAATTGTTCAAATACTGGTAATTGTTTTGGAGGTTGCCAGCGGTCTATGGACATTTTTTGGTTCGTAGGGGTTCAAATACCATTACTTCAATGTTATTTATTTTGCATACTTTATTATGGAAATTGAAGGTTAAAAATTTTATCTAGTATGTGATAGTAGTCATCCCCGAGTTCGTTCTAATATGCTCATTTCTAAAACAATATTGTGAGTTAGAAACAGTCTTATAGAAGCTTGTTTTGTTTAGCTTCCAATATTTCTGATTTTGTAGTCTGTGTCCTAATGACTCAACATTCCTTGCGGGGGAGAGAAGAATCCCCTCCCTGTCGCATCTGGGATCTGAGGAAGAGGCACGTTGACAGTTTTGAAGAGCAAATTTGAATTATTGGCCACCTGCAGTATGCCACCCTCTGCTCCCGCGGGGATATTGCTTTTTTACATTCCCTTTCATCCTTTTCTCAAGTCGGGTTCCTTTCACAAATTTGTGTGCATGTTTGTGGGGGTCTGGGTACTGACAACGCTGTTTTCTTCTTTATCTTTAAACATTTCTTAAAAGAAGGGAGGTTTTGATCTTGAACTCAACACCCTCGTTGATTGCTATAAAGATAAGGCCCCGCGTCAGCCTCGGACAATTTAGTTGACATCTGAGGGGTGTCAAAGGAACACGTGATACGTGCGAAAAAGATATGGAAAAGGTAGTTTCCATTCATTTTTCAACTACTAGTTAAATGTCAACCATAAAGAGAACGAAATAATACTCGAAATAGAATCCAAATGGGAAAGTTCTTTTTATTCACTTGAAAAATACCTCAATCTTTAATGACTGTTAAATATATATAAAAAGAATCTAATATTACATATAAATGATTTGATATGTTTGCATATTGGCAACAATGTGTGAAAATGTGAATGAGGAATTCCTTCACAAATTGAAAAAATAAACGTTCAAAAACAGAGAGAAGAAAGTTATAAAAAAATTTGGAAAGAAAAAAATAGGAATAAATCAATGCGAGGTTACTTGTATAATTATTAACATAAGATAAATGATACAAGTTATAAGTATATCAATACAGATAGAACTATTTTATTATTGAACTCAAAATACGCAATTTATAATTGTAGGAAATAAAAAGCAATGTTATTAAAAAATTTCAGGAACTTTTTAGGAGAGCCCTTATTAACATTCAAAAATGTGAAGATTGTAATATAATTTTTAAATATTATTTATTATCTTATAAACACATTATAAAAATCAGAAGTTAAAGTTGATATAATTTAATTTCTTAAGAATTTGCGTGACAAGAAAAATGAAGATATTTTTGAAATTTATTGATGTTTATTCCTTCTAAAATTTCTAGGAATTTTGATCATCAATCGTAAATTAATTCAAAATATAAATAGAAAGAAACTTGAAATATTTTAGCTAACTTTCAAAGTTTGTGATAGCATTGTTTTGTACTACAAATCTTATAAGTGTGTAAATAACGAAAATTTCTTAATTTTTACAAATATATATAATTTCTAGAATATTAGATTGGTTTGTTCCATTTATATGCATATGAGAGGTTTTCATTTTAGTATAAAGTTATTTATCAAATTATTTGTGTTAATGTTGTATGCTAATTTTTGGATCCATTAACTCAGGGAGATTACAGAAGAGTAAGCTAATGAATTATTTAATTTTGTGAATACACCGAAATTTGCAGTGCTTTTTATTGAGTCGTAATTTTTATACAGGTTGTCAAAGTCAAGTTATATGCTAACGAAAAAGGTAATAATATTAATAAAGCAAATAAGTTTGTTCTACTCAAAATTAAAAAAAAAAGTTCAATGAATATTATTTTCTTTGGACTTCTCTGGATGTGATAAGTATTCAAAAATTCAAATTGTAAAAATTTTTTGTCGAAATTTCAGTGTTTTGAAATATTATTTGACGTGTTATTTTTAATTTCTAAGAGATTAAATCATTTTATTTAACAAGCAGTATTATGTTAATATTTTTGATTTCCTTTTATGATAAAAAAATGAGAAAAATTAATCTTGTTTTGACTATAATAACGTAATAAAAAATTATTCGCAAAACAGAAAATTTGATATAACTGAAATATTATTAATGAAAACTTATAAGAATTTAAATGTGCTGAAGTAACAGGAAAATCACAGATCTTACTTAAGTTATCAAGAGGCGAGGTAGAAAGATCAATTTCATCTGTTATTGAGACTTTGTGAAATTATGTTATCCATTGTTCCAAAATAACAATAAAACCCTTTTTTTGTAATTTTTCTCTCTGATTTTACTGTAGTCTTTTAGTCTAGTGTCGAGTTACACTAGTAAGAAAATTCCTGCTGAAACGTGTTTCGCATTAGCGGTTCCCTTTATCCAAAATATTGTGTCCAACACCAGACTGACCTTCAAAGAAAGGGGGAAATTATTCATAAAATAGCACTACAGTATGCCGCGTAGGGGATTGTCTTCCTGGAATAGATATGGAGGGGATCGAGAACTAATTATCTCCAATTTCTAAGAAAACACATAAACTTCCCTTCATTTTTATTGCTCACACGGTTTGTATTTCGTTTCTTCCAAAACATCGCTTCATCGAAAACGTAAACTTTCGAAAATCTGGAGTTTTGACATTTGAAATATTATTGTCCTAAGTCGTATTTTCTGTCTACTATGCATTCTTTTCATTTGAATATTTATTTCATATTTTGTTAGTATAAATATTTACCAACATATGCTTGCAGAAGTTTGAAAATTAAATAATTAAATTACTTATTAGTTAAAACAGTTCATTTAAAAGTAATTTATTTAATGTTTGTGAATGTTTTTATTCGAAGGAATAATTTTTATTTGAATCGTATTTGTGTTGGCTTTACATTATCAACTTATTTTGAAAATTGTTTTTTCCAATGATAAAAGTTAAAAATCTATAAATGTTTTTTCTTTTTATTTACATGTTTTTTTTTTTTTTTTGATGCTTAAATATACAGAACATATTTTTAATTAATTATTTCAATTTATATAAAAATAAATCCTTCAAGAAATTCATAAAAAAAATCGTACATATTTCACATTCTACATTGTAAAATTTTAAAAATTAAGATCATCTTTAAATAATATATATTTATTAAAAAAAATGTCATTGCATGAACAGTACTTCCAAAATAACTTTTAGTAGAAATAAAATTTTACTTCAATAAAATTTAGCCCTTATTTTAATAACAAAATATACTTCAATATCTTAAGAAAATAGTTTTATTAAATACCTTAAAAATAAGAAGAAAAATTTCACTACTATTAAAATCGATTGAGAAAATTTCATTAAATAAAATTGGCGATTTAACAGTTAAAATATATTTTTTGTCTTAGCACTTGTAATTCTTGATAATAATTTGAATAAATGAAAAACTTGAAACCTGTTTTGGGGGAAAAAATTATTTTTAATAATATAATATATATTGTTTGACTGAAAATTTCTGATTTTATTACATGTTATTATTTGTTATTTATTTTTATGTGTGTTTTGAATGAAATTTATTTCTAATTTTTGATTTAAGAAATTTGTAAAATATATTTGTTGTTTGTATTATAGCGTTCCTTTCCAAATCTAAAACATATAAATCTATTACAAGTATACTCCATTTATTATATATATATATATATATATATATATATATATATATATATATATATATATATATATATATATAGTATATTCTTATTACTTGATACATTTTTATTACCATATTTTTATACGCTATTTTTTTAAGGGAGCACCAAAAAATGTATCGTACCCGGGGGCCAATTATGCTCACTACGCCACTGAATCTTAAATATGAAGCATGATAGACCTAGACCTATAATTTCACACACACACAAAATTATTTTCGATGATATACTGTGTTTTATTTTCAAATTTATTAACTATTTTTAGTTTCATTTTATTAAATGGTTAAATGTTAATGTTACAGATATTATTTAAACATATTTAAAAAATGTTTTTTACGTATGAGGAATACCTATTTTTAAACTACCATTTTTAAAATCAGGATGAAGCCCGGTGGTTTATCGGTAGCGTTTCATGCTCCCAAATGTCTGGTTCGAGGTTCGATCCTCGGGTTGTGCAAGGTCGACTGAGCCTTTCATCCCTTCAGTGGGTCGATAAACTGAGTACCAAGCATACTTGGAAACTAAACACTGCGGATTTCGCGTTAGGCTGACCACCTAATCGGGATATATGCTTTCCACCCCAGGGTCTCTCGGTAACGAAAACAGAGATGGACATTATGGGCCTTGTGTGTGTGTGGTCCACATAGTCAGTCGTGCCACAGAGTTTAAAGTATTTAAAATTGGAGCTCAGTGGTCAGATTTAAGAAAAAATGTATAATTTTTTCATGTTGACTGATGGCTGAGTAGTCAGCTTTCATAATAAAGAGATGGACATTATAGGCCTTGTGTGTGTGGTCCACATAGGCTGTCGTGCCACAGAGTTTAAGGTGTTTAAAATTGGAGCTCAGTGGTTAGATTTAAGAAAAAAATGTATAATTTTTTCCTCTTGACTGATGGCTGAGTAGTTAGCTTTCCTAACTCCCAGACTCCTGGTCCCGGGTTCTAATCCGGGTTTGGGCATGGCTGTTATTTTCTACTCTGTTTCTCTGTCGTTTCTTCTGAGATGATGTATGAGTGTGGCCCATCCTATAAGTGGGTTTTTGTGGTGGTATGGCGTGGGTAAGGCCTCTCGCTTCCGCGATTCAGTTCACACGTGGCCACCGGGTAACGATAAATGAGTAGCAGTTTCCTGTCTTGTTGTGGTGAAAGGTTAGTCACACAATGCCCCCGCCGTTATTTAAAAACAAAAATTTTATTGTATTGCATTTTGCATGGTTAATACAAATAGTAGATCCCCAATGCTTGCTCTGCCATCCACAGAGTATCATTTCACTTGGAGGACATTGCGACTACACTCAGTTGTAACGTGCCCCAGAGCCTTTAGTGTACACGCCGGATTTTCTGTTAAGCTGGGATTCGAACTCACTATCTTCCGATAGTGAGAACAACGCCCTGACCAACCAGGACTTCGCGGCCCTCAAAAAGGGTAGTCGCATGTCAGTTCTGGATTCAATACTGGCAAAATTTTCTGAATACAGATTTAGATCAACATGCAGTCATTCAATTTAATTTTGTAATTTATTGGTCGCACGATCATCCCGAATGATTTCTCTGTACGCTAGATAAAATGTAACGTTTTCAGTTTTATTCGGAGTGGCGACTTACTCAATAATTCCCTATTTTATGTAATCATCTAACACTTCGCTATATTCTTCAAATACAGTTTGGGATTTCAAAGCAATCTTTTTCTTAACAAATCTTAGTTCAGCGATTTCTCAATTCTTATGTAAATTTTGTTTATTTAGTTTTTTTTTTTTTTTCGGGCAGTCAAACTATGTATGTCTGATTCATATTTAATATGTGACATTGACTTAATTGGACAAATCTTCATTTTCGTAATGATTATTCATACTGCAAAAACTTTTCCGTTCAGAAATTTTTGGTCATTAAACCAGAGATTTCCAAATCGCAAAATATTTCTACTTGTTTCGAAATTAAATTTTCTTATATCACTACATTAAATATGAGCGAAGTGTGATTATCAATTTTTTGGCCATGTAAGCACTAGCTAAGAAATTTTTAATCAAATGTTTGATTTTACCATTCACAGTGTTGTAATAATAATCTGCCCTTATCAAAAAAATTGATAATTTTTACCCTTTTGTTTTCATGGGACTTAATTTGTCAACGAATTTCTGGCATATAAATTAGACTATTGAGTTACCATCTAACAATGAACGAGTAATTAATTCACTACTTTTCGACTTCTCTTTTACACCTTTTTTTTTTTTTTTTTTTTTTTTTTCCATTATGCCAAGCCGCAGAAACTGTTGGCGACAAAACTTCTGATTTTCGAATCTCATTATTTTTATTTTTTGACGAATTAATATAGTCTGATTTTTTCTCCTACTACGCACGTGTTACAAAACAGTTCCGATTTGAAATTTTTAATTTTATTCTTTATATCAAGTGATAAAAAAACCTCTGCCGAAAGTTTTTATTTCTGTTTTCTTTGTTCTTGGAGTTTCAGTTGTCCGCCGAGTGCTCCTTTCTACAAAACATGCAAGATTTATTAGTTTGAGAAACAACTGAAAAACCATAGATAGATGATTCAGTCTTTTTCTTTGGAAAGGCGCGGTCTATCCATCCTTTAGGTTTTCAAATAGAAGGAAGTGCGAGTGTATCTTCGTTTTTATCTATTACAGTTGAAAAGAAATGAGCATTAAACTTTAGAATTAGGTTCGACTCCTAAAGATTACAAACTTCTCACATTAATTTCGATTTCACCATGAATTCTTTTTAACCTCAAAATATTCGATTTATAGACGAGTGAGAGATTCAACGGTTTATTCATATGCTGATTTGTTATTAGGTCTTTACTACCAAATCCTTCTTTCAATATCTTTATAAATAAATCTTAATTATTATCCGATGTTTCGAAACTCTTCAATAGTATTCAGCGCCGATTCCACTTAAATATGACTTTAAATATAGTTGTTAACCCGTTAATATCACACCTATGGAAATTTTGAATGTATTTCAGAAACTAGTAAAATGTCTTATATTTCTGAAGAAATTTTTTAGTGTTTTAACTTAATGATTTTACATGTTTATTTTTCAAAGATAGAAAGAGTTTTGAATTAAAATTCTGTGTTTTAGAGTGGAGTTCATATTTATTATACTATTTTGCTTAAATATATATTTTTTATTTTATTATTTATTTATTGGAGCATAAAAAAGTGCTAGCGATATTTTTTCTTCATAGTCATGAACATTGGGCAAATCAACTTTGAACTCTTCTACTTTAGATAAATTTTCAAATTATTCGCCGAAATCCTTAAGATATCTTTTTTAAGTTGATTAACATTCTTCTAACAAATCAAATTCTTCTGTTTTTATTAAGTTTTCAGTTTGATTAGCTAAAATTTAGTTACAGCAATGCGAAAAAGGACGGGTTTCATTTTTTCTACATTTTTCAAGCTTTATTTTATATTAATCTAGCATGCGCAAACAATTTAAATATATAGATCCTATTTTGTGGCTAATTATACATGTGGTGCAAAATACAGTAATCCAATTTATCAAAGCACAAAGAAAAGTTCGAATTCAATAATTTTTCACATGTGTACCAAAAATAATATATGATCATTTCCCGACCGATGCATCAGGAAAAAGAAAAATCAATCATTCTAAATAATTCAAATAAAATCTTTTCTCAATAGAGTGCATTTAAAACGCGGCTCGGGAAAGTAAATATGATCGTATATTATAACAACAACAGTTTTAATAAACATAAAAGTTACATACAGTAAACAATTTACGCAAACACAATCAATTATATTTTCGTGGGACGTAAAGAGGAACTTTTGGTTTAATCAAAAAGTTGGGGGAGAGCTGTTCTCAATCTCTGAGGTAGAAAACTGACCATTGAGTGATTCACAAAAAACTAACCATTTTCAAAATTTATCATATCAGCCAGAGGGAGTTATAATAAGAAAATTTTACATGTAACCATAAAGGTCACTTCTTTTGCCTCGTTTACTTTTGGCAAACAAATATGAACAGTAAGATCTTACTATTTTATGAAAGGTAACAAAAATTATTTTATAGCCATTGGAAACAAAAATTGATACAAGAGCTGAAGATTTTACTTTCTTGGAGGATATTTCAGTGTAGTTCTTTTTAAAGGTTATTGTAGTGTGGCAAGATTACTTTCAGAATTAATATACTTTATACATTTATTCTTGAATACCTGAAATTATTGTACATTTGGGTTTATATATATATATATATATATATATATATATATATATATATATATATATATATATATATATAAATATAATATATAAATATATATATATATATATATATATATATATATATATATATATATATATATATATATATATATTTTATATATATATATATATATATATATATATATATATTTATATATATTATATATATATATATATATATATATATATATATATATATATATATATATATATATATATATATATATATATATATATATACTTGTTTGTCTACGTCAGGGATAGGCAAACATTTTCGGTCAAAAATCGAAAAAAAAAAAAAAGGTTTGTGGGCCAAAATAAATTTTTCTAAAATTGTAAAAACAAAATACAAGTTTAACAATTAAATATGTGAATGAGATGAGTTAAATTGCGGTTTCTCTTGTTCTTTACCGCATAAATTAATTACAAACACTGTAGCCAATATTTTGTGAGTGTGAAGTGAAACAGTTTTTATTCTCAATTTACCATAGATGGATATTGTAATATAATTTGAAACCATTCCGTTCAGCGATTCTCAATTTAAACTCAAGCAAAGTTTCAAGGGACAAACAAAAAACATTTGATGGATAATGTATGACAATGTTATATAAATTTTCCTGTTTCGAATTTTCCGCATATTAAATTAATTTGGTTTCAGCTAAAACTGTACTCGGAAACGACACTTAGTATCTAGAGAGGATACCTTGTGTTAAGAGTAGATTGAGATGGGATTTCATTTTCGTTCATATCTTAAATTTTAAGTCTCAAAACCAATCCCTTGATTCCTTTTGACACTTCAAAACTATAAGTACCCTGACAACGAATTTAGAGTTCTCAGTATTTTGAAGAATATTCATTATTTTTGCAATGAAGATTATATTTTGTATTTGGAATTTTTTTAAACCTGTTTTTAACTACCAAATTTTACAGTATTTTTTATTATCAATAATAAATTTTAGTATTTGAGTTTAGCTGACCGATGGCGGAGTGGTTAGCGTCCCTAGCTTCGAAGCGGTAAGTCCTGGGCTCGAATCCTGGTTCGGGCATGAATGTTCCTTTCTCTTTCTGTGTGTGTTTCTCTGTCCTTTCGGGGACAAAGATGGCGCCCCTTTGTACAAGTGGCCATTATCTTCGCCACTTCTAGTGCCCTTTCTTCTTTAATTAATCCTAAGCTCAGCCGGCTATTGGAAAAAAAAGTATACGTTGTTTAAAAATAAAAATGTTTAAAATTTAGTTTTAATTTAAATAATGTGAATTTTTCCCCTTCCTCTCTCTCAAAATCCTACCAGAAGAACTGGCAACCGCATGATTATCACTGGTCTTTGGCTTCAACCATTCGTAAGTTCGAATCCCACATTGGATTTGAATGCGCATAGAGATGTAGATTACACTTTAAACTGTATGAACCAATCTAATTAGCTTTCGAATGAATAAAATGATTATTGAGCGACAAAGAAACAAAATGCCACAACAAGGTGGCAGTCGAATATTAAGCGTTCTGATCTTCTGTTCAATTGTTCGTAGATTCGTTTTCCTTATAAATTCTGGATGCTTGTAGAGGCTTTTAGAATCAGTTTTAAGTAAAAGTTCCTGGTCTAATTAGCTGTTGTTTTGAGAGACAAACAAATCATATCCTTGTACTATGCTCCTGTACTCTGCCGCAACAGAAAAGATCAATTTTTAATTCTAATTTAAGAGATTCGGTTATATATTTAACTTCAAATACTTTTTATTTCGGTTTTCTTTTATTTTCATTTTGATAGGGTATCAAAACAATGTTTTTTAAATAATGCGTGCGAATGTGATGTAATTGCACAATGCGTAATTATAGCATTGTACTGTTACAGTGATGCATAAATTGCATATTGCTGTTGTAACAGTAAAATCAGATGCTAAATTTCATTCAAAGGCAGCCAACCCTTGAGGGAAATTTATTTATTAATGGCATATCGTTTTTGAAAGTTAGCTAAATGAATTCGTATCAGAATCAATCAAAAGTAGATAAAGTTTCTCTTATTATTGCATTGAAATATGAGAAGGAGGTTATAATTAACTTAGTTTCACTATTTAAAACAGCACTTGAAATCATTCATTTATCAACTAGCCAGCAACAGGATGTAATTTATATTGCTACCAAGCTGTCAATGTGTAGCTTTGGGGAAACATAAGTTAAGCAAATTCAAATTATTTCAATAAATAGTGTGGCTGACCGTTGCCCAGTGGTTAAATAGCTCTCTTCTGTGCGAAAAAAGTCCCATGATGTCACTACTGGAAAACGGTATATATCGCTTTTCTTTTTTCTGCATACAAATCTTCGAGGTGGGTGCTTGGAAATTTTCTACCTTTGTGATAAATGTATTCGGCCCTCTATCTATGAAACGTCTCCTATGAATGCAATTTATACGGTCGTCATTAAAATGCCCTGCAACAGCCTTAAGCTGTCCTCTACGTGTGTCAAAATGATATGGAAAACACTCATATTGTAACCTGCTTTTTGGAGTAAAAGGTTGCGAGTTCGATTTCAGGAATTATTGAACAACCGAAAATGGATTTTTTACTTCTTACTCCTTGCACATTTATCGGAACGAGTGCGTGGGAGATTTCCCTTGGAATAGATGAATGCGGCTCACTATTAGTGAAAAAGACATCCCGAAAGGCAAAGGCTACAAGGGTATTTGCTACATCATGTCAAATGAATAGGAAAGCAAAAGCAGTTGCAACATAATATTAAAATTTAAATATTTAATAATTAATGTTTTAAATAATTAATAAATAAAAATTTTGATATAAAATTTATATTTCCATTTTAATTTCATGTTATCACAATGAAAGAGTTGTGATTTTTTAAGTTAACTTTCTATTGTAGTTTCTAGTAGACAATATCAAAATAGGAGAAAGCAGTTTTAATATTGTGGATTTTGACATATCTGAGGATTCAACCCCTTGGGAAAGGTTAAATTATATTAGTTTCTTAAACTACCATAATAACATCATCGAAAAAAAATCTAATTTATAAAGGTACAAGTAGTTATTTAAACATAGAATTACAATTGATTGGTATGGTTTCAACAATCCAAATCTGGATTATCGTGAGTCACAAAACATTGGAAACCTTCATTTTAGAGAAAAAACTAACTTTGCATTAAAAAATTCTAATGATTTCGACTTTAAATTTTTCATTTGTAGAATAAATTAATTATACTTAGATTCCTTTCTTATCATGCAAAGGATGAACCAGAAAAAAAAGAGTCTTTTTAGCCGAAAAGAAAAAATATGCCAAAACTAATCAAATAACTTAAAAATATCAATCTTCATGGTATCAATTTTATTTTTAAAAATGATTTAAATGTGTTGATATCATCAGAAAAAAAATCATAAAATTAGTTTTTAATACCAAGCAGCGTAATAGAAACATTGGTTGTAATTAAATTAAGAAAATTTCTCTGTGAAATTATTGTGCATCTATAATTAAAAGGAAGACAGGCTTTGCGTTTTTATCTGTAGCCCCGTAGTCGTTTTCGCCCCGTAGTTTAGTGTCGCGCGGGCCTTTTGTTTGCAGACTGACCCAAGGTTAGGGAAAAGAGAAGGGCATCACTTCGAGGTGTCAAATGCCGGAAGCTAACCTGAATGTCCAAGTGGAAGCAGACCAGGGCTAGGGAAAACATTAGGGCTGGCTCATCGCTTTGAGGTGTCGGTTGAGAACATTTATACGGATTAGGTATTTAAATAGAAATGCAGCGATAGTATCTCATAATAAAGCTCAACAAGAAACACAGGAAATGGGTCAATAGTCAAAAAATCAAGATAAACTGAAGCTAATAGGTAAATATATTTTTATATTGGTTATACAATTTTAAGTTAATTTCAATATTAATAATAATTTTTTTGGGTTTATTAAATAATAATTGCAAATTTACTAAATATTTGAAAGTCTTTTGTAGTTTTTTTCCCTCTCTGATTAAAAACAAAAAATGAACTTAAAAATAAAAAAAATAAGTTATTTTGCTTAGAAACTCCAGCCAGCTTATTCTCCTTCGATGCCTGACTACGTCATCAACGGCAAAATATTCTAACGGAACTTTGTGTTTATCAAGAATTATTGTCATCAACCTATGTTTTTCTTTTTTTTTTCTTTGTAACTCCTTTGTAAATATTTTAACGGAATTTGTGTGCTTCAAAGAATTATTGTAATCACATCCTGTGTATTCTCCTTATATTTTCCTTCGTAAAAAATTTTATAGGAATTTTATGTGTACCAAGAATTTTTGTCATCATCTAAGTGTCTATTACTAGGATTACTCAATTACTTAGTCCAAAAACACAAGTCATGCAGAGTGCATCCAGTGGGAGTATTTACCACAATAACTTTGTAAATACTTTGCTCTGCCTGTTTGCGGATGACACTGCCATATTAACCACAAATAGCAATTACAAAACACTACACCAACACTTATCAGAACACCTGAAGGTAATAGAAGAATGGCTTGTTAAATGGAAAATAAAGGTAAATCCGACCAAGTCCCAGGCAGTTCTTTTCACAAGAAAAATGTTACCATGTGAAAAGGTCAAATTAGCGGGAAGAGAAATTCCCTGGGCTAGTAGGGTTGATTACCTTGGACTCACTATTGACAGGAGACTAACGTGGAAAGCCCATATTACTAAAATCAAAAATAAATTCATAGCAGCTAAAACTACCCTTTATCCACTGCTAGCCCCCAAGTCAAAACTCTCGCTAACAAATAAACTCCTAATATATAAAGCCTACCTCAGACCGATAATAACCTATGCTGCTCCAATCTGGGGAGGAGCAGCTAATTCAAATATCAAAGTCTTAGAAGCTCAGCAAAGCAAAATACTTAGACTTATTACTAACTCAGAGTTTTACTTTAGAAACCACCAAATTAGAGAGAACTTGGGAATCCTGTCCCTAGCCCGCTACCTTAAATTTCTTGCATTTAATTTCTACCAGAAATAATACACAATCAACAATAGTGAGATTCAGGGTATTGAACTTTACAGTCCTTATGACATCATGCATTTCCACAGGCCCAGAAGAGAATTGAGAGTAAAACCTCTCACCAATATCTCCATTTATTCAAATAATTTCAAACGGAAAAGAAAGAAGAATAATAATTAATGGAAATCATATCTCTACCTAAATAAAATCTTGTGAGAAGCCACATTGTAAATAAATCGTGTGGAACCTGTAAATATCTCAGTTTTATGTAATCTTAAGCAACTATGGATATGTATCATTCTTTGTCCTCCGTTGTAAATATTTTTTTTTCGTCTGGAATTGAGGGAGGTCTGTAGCCTTCCGGCCATGTACCTCGTTTTCTAATGAATTGGAGTCCCTGGATAGTCTTGGCCTGGTGATTAAAAAATCAGAAATAAAGATACAATAATGAATAATACAAAACTATTGAGGTAAGTGCTCCCACTGGATGCCCTCTGCATGACTTGTGTTTTTGGACTAAGTAATTGAGTAATCCTAGTAATAGACACTTAGATGATGACAATAATTCTTTGTACACATAAAATCCATATAAAAATTTTTACGTAGGAAAATATAAGGAGAATACACAGGATGAATACAATAATTCTTTGAAGCACACAAATTCCGTTAAAATATTTACCAAGGAGTTACAAAGGAAAAACACAGGTTGATGACAATAATTCTTGATAAACACAAAGTTCCGTTAGAATATTTACAACTAATCATTTCTAATCATTTTCAATCATTCTAATCATTTTCAAAATTTAAGGATTTATGGTTTTTATTTACATTACATAAAATGTGATTCGAAACAATATAAAATAAAATGTGTGAAACAATGTTTTCAACTTTAATCATAAAATGCTTGCAAATGATGTTACTGTTCCGATTATAAGAAGTTTCTAATTTAAAATAACGGATGAAAGATAAGGATTAATACACTTAACTCATCTTTCATGAAAATTATTTAACTCAGTTGATTCTAGAATCTGATGAACCGTTTTTATAAGAAAATTACAAGACAGAAAGTCATGAATTAAGTAAGTGCAAATATTTTAATGAATGAGAGTAAAAGAAATATTTTGAATAATAACTGTTCATTATGGTAAAAGAAGGAAATTCGGATTATATAATGAACAACAGAGATGAACTTTAACATCATTTTTTCCAGTCCAAATCCGCAATTTAGTTATCTTTAAAAATCACAACTCTTTAATTGTGATAACATGAAATTTAATGGAAATATAAACTTCGTATCAAAATTTTTCTTTATTTTTTAATTATTTAAAACATTTATCATTAAATGTTTACATTTTTATATTATGTTGCGATTGAAAGCTTTTGCTTTCCTATTTATTTGACACTACACTATGCCTTTGCCATTCGGGACCGTTTTTCCATTGACAGTGGGCCGTATTTATAATTTTCAAGGGAAACCACACTTATTTCGATAAATGCTCATGGAGGAAGAAGAGCAGCATTTATTTACGGTTGTTCAACAATACCTGAAATCGAACTCGCAACCTCCCATTCCAAAGAGCAGGTCAAAACGCACATATTTTCCATATCATTTTGAAACCACGTAGATGAGTTAGGCTGTCGTTGGGAATTACTAATGACGACCGTGTTGCTGTTGCACCAGTATGCGTCTCCGTGATTTATAGCAAGGATCAAGCAGAAGACCCCCAATACTTGACCTGCCACCCCCAGAGGTATCATTTCACTTGGAAGACATTGCGACCGCGCTCAGTTTTAACGTGCCCCAGTCGCCATTAGTGAACACGACGCATCTTCGGTTAAGCCGGGATTCGAGCTCACTGCCTTCCGAGAGAACGAGGCCCTAACCAGCCTGGCCACCAAGGCGATGATGATGATGACCGTGTGAATTACATTCTTAGAGGACTTTTCATAGATAAAGACTCCCTGGGCACAAGGGTGGAAAACTCCCAAGCACTCACCCCGAAGACATGCATGCAGAAAGGCGATATCTACCATTTCCCAGCTGTGGTTGTGATCGATCATGGGACTTTTTCCTCAGGAGAGAGCTGTTTGACCAGTGGGCAGCGGTAGGCCAACAGTATTTATTGAAATTATTTGATATGCTTAACTTATGTTTCACCAAAGCTACACATGGACACCTTGCTAACAATTTAAATGAAATTCTAAGATTAGAGCTAGTTGCATAGCTGCCAACTCTACTGATTTTATTTGGAAACTCTTGCTTTTTCGTCATTTTTCTCGATTTCCAGATAATGTATGAAAATCTACTGATTTTTAGCACAATTTCAGTGAAAAACTTAAAAACTGCCGAAATTTTACCGGAAAAAAGTCTATTGAGTTGTTTTAGGAGCTTAAATAATCAACAGATGGCGCACTAATATAGTTATAATATCACGAAAATGTGTGCCGTGTTTCGAACCCCTTCTGTCCGCCGTGCTAGGATGACCCTTTAACCTCTTGAGTGCCAAAAACTACTAAGAGGTAGCAGTCATGTAATTAACCTTCAAAGCAGACACCAGGTGCCCGTTTACATAAGCAGTTTAATTAGGATGAATATTACTAGTTATTATGGTAATTTAATTAGGAAAATATTTGTCACTGAATTAAATTCATTTTATGTAATTTTATAAGTTCAATATTTATAAATAGCACATGAGAGTAGTAAAAGTTGCCCTTTAAAATAAATATTGGGACATAAACATTGATGTTTATTTTTTTACGTGTATTCTTTTATTTTTCCTAGTCCTTTATGAGGTTGATGAATGTTTTATTTAAATATTAAGATTAAAAACAAAATATACGCTTAGCATATTTCATTCTCAGAATGTATAATCTATAGAGTAAAATTGTCTTTTTGCTTTATTATTGTTTTAAACATTCAAGCAAAAATATCGTTAGTGTCTCCTGATTTTTTCCCTCAAAATCAATAGAATCTACCGATTATTTTTCTCCAAAGTTGGCAGGTATGTAGTTGATAAATGAATGTAAATTTTAAGTGCTGTTAAAAAAATAGGGCAACTAAGTTAATTATAACCTCATTCAATATTTTCATGCAATAATAACAGACACGTTATCCACTTTTGATTAATTCAGTGCTATCTTTTACAAGTGATATGCCATTATTAATTAAATTTCACTCAAGGGCTATGGTTGCCCTTAAATGAAATTTACCTTTTGATTACTGTTACAAGTGCTATATGTAATTTATGCATCACTGTAACGGCACAATGCTATAATTACACATTGTGTAATTACATCGCATCCTCACAACTTATTTAAGAAAAACATGATGCGTTATCAAAATGAAAATAATAGAAGTTTTTGAAGTTTAATATATTACATATACTCTTTAATTTGAATCTAAAACTGTTCTTTTTTGTTGTTAAGGCAGATTACGTAGGCATTGGGCAAAATAGAAATGCCGAGGGCTTCATTTGTTTGTCACTCAAAACAACAGCTAATTAGACCCGTAATTACGACTTAAAGTTGATTGAGAGCTACTAATATCATCTGTAATTTATAAGGGATTCGAACTTACTAACTATTAAACAGAACATCAGAACGCTAAACATGCGAATGCCACTTCGTAAAGATTTTTTGTTTCCTTGTCGCTCAATGATTATTTTATTCACTGAAAAGCTAATTAGTCTAGGTAATTTAAATTGAAATCGTTATCTCTATGTATACATTCAAATCCGATGCAGCGATTCGAACCTACGAATGGTTGAAACTAAAGGCCAGAGTGATAATCATTTGGTTGCCAATTCGTCTCTCAGTGCTGTGAGAGCGAGGAAAAAGTTCACATTATATATATATATGTGAAAAAACTAAATCTCACAAACAAATTTTTTATTTTTCCTTTTAAATTTTTTTCCAATGTCAGGCTGATCTTAGAATTCGCACAAGGGGCGAATATGATGGCAACTTGTACAGTGGAGCACAAAGTGGGTGTGCCATCTTCGCCCTGAAAGTGAAAGGATAAAGAAATACACACACAGAAAGAAAGGAGCATCCATGCGCGAATAAGATTCGAACCCGTGATCTACTGCTTCGAAGCTAAGAACGCTAACCACTCCACCATCAGTCGGTTAAACTCGTATACTAATGTTATTATTAATATTAAAAAAAACTATAAAATTTGGTAGTTGAAAACAGGTTAAAAAAAATTTCTACACTCAAATATGATCTGCCATACAAAATTGATGTTATTTCTCTATATGTAACCTGTGATATTATATCTTTATTTTAAGCATGCATGTCTTTCGAGATGAGTGCTTGAGAGTTTTACGAGTTACGTCTCTTGCAGAGGTATTTGCACAGTCTATTTATATTAAAAACATTACTTTACACCTTTACATATCAAAGTAACTTTTCTTCAATTAAATTTCACAAACGAATAAGAATTACATCAATTTGAAAAACTATAATAAGTAAATAACTATGCAATTCTATAGCATATGTTCCTCAACAGTCATAAAAAGAAATGGAAAGTAATAACTGCTTTTAGCATGTAAAGTATAGGTAAAATGTGAATTCTGTTTATTAATTAAATTTATCTAAGCTCTTATGATATCAAAAGATACTTGTGCAGATCAAACAATGCAAATTACAATACAGTTGATAAAAATCTTCATTTATAACAAAAACTTTATTTATATGCAAATAATTTTAAAAATTGCAAATTTAGGTATTGTGTCAATAATAAAAATTTCATCTGAATTAATTACTATAGTAATGTGTTTATCTATTTTACGGAAGCAATTTTTTTCATACACCTTTATTTAAAAATATTTAATTGCTAGTACTTTAAATTCATTTTATTAATACCACATAGCTCTCCTATTTTTACTTTCCCGAGAGGAGTAATTTCATCTAGTAAAAATATTTAAATTAAATTTCACACACAATTGAGTTATATAGAACAGTAAAATCATGTATATATGAAGTAAAATACTATAACTTATCAGAAAGGCAAATTCCTATATTCAAATAGTTTCTCGTAGGTTTTAAATATTCTGGTTTACATGTACAATTCTTTAATTTTAAACAAAATATTATATTTATGTTCATAAATATGTAATTTTATAGCATATGACGTCTGTATATATTCAATTTTCCTTTTATTACACAGATGATTTATATGAAAGCTAAAATTCTATTAAAATGTTAGATATTGAAAAGGAAATTTATATGAAACAGTAAAATATTATTAATTTTTAAATATAAGTTAGTTTAGTGTATATCGCGCTGGTTAAATTAACGTTACTATGATTTCACTATTTGAAAATTGTGGGTTCGGTACTGATGTTAAACATAAACAATGATGGATGGTGATTAATCGCATGGTTATATTTATAAGTTGATAAGATAGGAAAATAAAATTAAGAAATTTCGATCAAAATTCCACTTTTTAATTAGATTGTGTCTCTAATTAGAGAAATACTTTTTCCAAGAAGATATATAAGATTTATTCGAACATAATTATCCTTGAATAAATAATAGTAATCCTTTGTGTAAAAGAAAAATCAGTTATAATTTGTAAGAATTTATAATAGAAATTATAATGAGGAATAAATTAAATTCATCTTGTGAGAAACTGAATTATGTTTGGTTTAAAAAATATCAAATTTAGGTGTATTTTATACATTAAAGTAATAAAGAATTTATTAATAAGCAGTTAAAGATCATTGGGTAACAAAATTATGCAAATACATATTACTTAAGAATTTTTAAAACTGAGAAAAATCAATTAACAATAAAAAATTTATAAATTTAATTTAATCCATTTCAATTTTTAAAAAAAATAAGTCAATGAAAATCAGTCAAGATTTAAATGTTGAAGTTCCGTATAATAAAGTAATAAATTCTTAAAAAGTTGAAAAAAAAATTAACAAAAATCATTAAAATTTCTCTCAGTAAGTGATTTTCGATGCTCAGTCACTAAAATTCACCCTACACCTCATTTCCTCAAAAAACCAGTTTTGTCACCCCACGAAAGTTTCCTTTCCCTCCATAGAATTTCCAAGAAGGCCAAAGTGAACGGATTTCTTGGAATTTAACTTTTCAAAAAGCCTTTATTTCATAACGCTTTTTAGAACATATTGTTTCTTTGCAATGTAACATTGATAAGTAGTTATCCAAAAATAATTGCTTGATAAATAACTGCAAAAATATGACACACTTCCTGCGCTTAATTGCTTGACGGCATTCAGGGCAATAAAACGTCTCCCTCTGAAATCTCGCACCTCCGATAACAAAAACAGCCGTCAGGAGAAGGGTTGACAATGTGAGTTATTACCCACCTGCAGTGTTCCACCCTCTCTTGCCTGGCGAAAAAGACATAAGTTCTGATGTTTAAATGTTTTACTACATTCGGTTGCATATGTTCCACATCTAATCTCTGAAAAATCAAGCTTCTCATATAACCACTAACCCTGGTGGAGGGGGAAGATGCTTTCTCCACCATCCCCATACTCCTGTAACGAGAAGCACCATGAAACTCGACCCCGACCTTCTACTAGTAAAACAGTTTTGAAACAAAGATGTAAGGTGCCGACCTGCAACATCTATCAATCCTCAGAGTTCCTGCATTTGCCTTACTGCGCCACCTCCAGCAATCTTCAGTAGAGAAGAGGCTATCTTATTTATGACCTGTTCCTCCATTGCTTACTCTGGTGTTGAGTTGTAGAGGGCCTGGCAACTCAGCGGTGGCCTAGGGAAGAACTGACAGGGGGGTCTGGAATTTTTTTTTTTTTCGTCTGGAATTGAGGGAGGTCTGTAGCCTTCCGGCCATGTACCTCGTTTTCTAATGAATTGGAGTCCTCGGAAAATTTTTGGCCGGGTGATTAAAAAATCAGAAATAAAGATACAATAATGAATAATACAAAAATATTGAGGTAAGTGCTCCCACTGGATGCACTCTGCATGACTTGTGTTTTTGGACTAAGTAATTGAGTAATCCTAGTAATAGACACTTAGATGATGTCAATAATTCTTTGTACACATAAAATCCATATAAAATTTTTTACGTAGGAAAATATAAGGATAATACACAGGATGAATACAATAATTCTTTGAAGCACACAAATTCCGTTAAAATATTTACCAAGGAGTTATAAAGGAAAAACACAGGTTGATGACAATAATTCTTGATAAACACAAAGTTCCGTTAGAATATTTACAACGGAGGACAAAGAATGATACATATCCATAGTTGTTTAAGATTACATAAAACTGAGATATTTACAGGTTCCACACGATTTATTTACAATGTGGTTTCTCACAAGATTTTATTTAGGTAGAGATATGATTTCCATTAATTATTATTCTTCTTTCTTTTCCGTTTGAAATTATTTGAAAAAATGGAGATATTGGTGAGAGGTTTTACTCTCAACACTGCTCTGGGCCTATGGAAATGCGTTAGGTCATAAGGACTGTTAAGTTCAATACCCTGAATCTCACTATTGTTGATTGTGTATAATTTTTTGGTAGAAATTAAATGCAAGAAATTTAAGGTAGCGGGCTAGGGGCAGGATTCCCAAGTTCTCTCTTATTTGGTGGTTTCTAAAGTAAAACTCTGAGTTAGTAATAAGTCTAAGTATTTTGCTTTGCTGGGCTTCTAAGACTTTGATATTTGAATCAGCTGCTCCTCCCCAGATTGGAGCAGCATAGGTTATTATCGGTCTGAAGTAGGCTTTATATATTAGGAGTTTATTTGTTAGCGAGAGTTTTGACTTGGGGGCTAGCAGTGGATAAAGGGTAGTTTTAGCTGCTATGAATTTATTTTTGATTTTAGTAATATGGGCTTTCCACGTTAGTCTCCTGTCAATAGTGAGTCCAAGGTAATCAACCCTACTAGCCCAGGGAATTTCTCTTCCCGCTAATTTGACCTTTTCACACGGTAACATTTTTCTTGTGAAAAGAACTGCCTGGGACTTGGTCGGATTTACCTTTATTTTCCATATAAAATTTTTTACGTAGGAAAATATAAGGAGAATACACAGGATGAATACAATAATTCTTTGAAGCACACAAATTCCGTTAAAATATTTACCAAGGAGTTACAAAGGAAAAACACAGGTTGATGACAATAATTCTTGATAAACACAAAGTTCCGTTAGAATATTTACAACGGAGGACAAAGAATGATACATATCCATAGTTGTTTAAGATTACATAAAACTGAGATATTTACAGGTTCCACACGATTTATTTACAATGTGGTTTCTCACAAGATTTTATTTAGGTAGAGATATGATTTCCATTAATTATTATTCTTCTTTCTTTTCCGTTTGAAATTATTTGAATAAATGGAGATATTGGTGAGAGGTTTTACTCTCAATTCTGCTTCTGGGCCTGTGGAAATGCATGATGTCATAAGGACTGTAAAGTTCAATACCCTGAATCTCACTATTGTTGATTGTGTATAATTTTATGGTAGAAATTAAATGCAAGAAATTTAAGGTAGCGGGCTAGGGGCAGGATTCCCAAGTTCTCTCTTATTTGGTGGTTTCTAAAGTAAAACTCTGAGTTAGTAATAAGTCTAAGTATTTTGCTTTGCTGGGCTTCTAAGACTTTGATATTTGAATCAGCTGCTCCTCCCCAGATTGGAGCAGCATAGGTTATTATCGGTCTGAAGTAGGCTTTATATATTAGGAGTTTATTTGTTAGCGAGAGTTTTGACTTGGGGGCTAGCAGTGGATAAAGGGTAGTTTTAGCTGCTATGAATTTATTTTTGATTTTAGTAATATGGGCTTTCCACGTTAGTCTCCTGTCAATAGTGAGTCCAAGGTAATCAACCCTACTAGCCCAGGGAATTTCTCTTCCCGCTAATTTGACCTTTTCACACGGTAACATTTTTCTTGTGAAAAGAACTGCCTGGGACTTGGTCGGATTTACCTTTATTTTCCATTTAACAAGCCATTCTTCTATTACCTTCAGGTGTTCTGATAAGTGTTGGTGTAGTGTTTTGTGATTGCTATTTGTGGTTAATATGGCAGTGTCATCCGCAAACAGGCAGAGCATAGTATTAGGGCTCTGCGGAATATCATTGATGAAGGCATTAAATAGGAATGGGCCCAGCAGTGATCCCTGTGGGACGCCTGCTAATATGGGCTTTTCCTGGGAGTAAACATTATCAAACCTTACGGTAAATTTTCTATTAGTTAGGTAGTTTCTTATGAGTTTGATCTGAATGGGAGGGAAGTTGTAAGTAATTAATTTGAATAGTAAGCCTTGATGCCAAACACGGTCAAAAGCTTTTTCTATGTCCAGAAAAATTCCTCCAGTAGATTTTTTGTTAGCAATACCTTTTGCTATCTTCTCCACTGGTTTGAGCAATTGGTGGGATGTGGATAGTTTCCTCCGAAAACCAAATTGCTGAGGGATTATGATGCTCATCTGGGCATCAAAATCTAACAGTTTATTCAGAATGAACTTTTCAGGGGGGTTCTGTCGTGCCCCGGGCGCCGTTAGGAGAGGGGCGCTAAACAATAAGATAAAATTTTTCAGAAAAATTAAATTTTATTTTGATTCAAATAAAAAAAAATTTTCAGGAAAATTTTTGAATTTCAACTTCTAATAATAATATTTAGAGGCGTAATTATAAATGTATTAGCCGAAACAATATTAACTAGATTATTTTGAGTAGATTGCCGACCGATGACTGAGTGGTTAGCGTTCCTGACTCCTGAGCTGTGGGTCCCGGGTTCGAATCCCGGTTCGGGTATGGATGTTACGATCTCTCTGTGTTTCTCTGTCCTTTCTTGTGTGTTGATGTATGAATGTGGCCCGCCCTGTAAGCGGGTCTGTGGTGGTATGACGCGGGTAATGCTACTCGCCTCCGTGACTTGGTTCACAGGTGCCCGCTGGGTAACGACAAATGAGTAGCAGTTTCCGGCCTTGTTGTGGGGAAGGGTTAGTCGCCCAAGTGCCCGCCGTTATTAAAAAAATTTTTTTAGTAGATTAGGTTTATTTGCTTAATCAATAATATAATTTTCACAGGCATGAGTTGACTGGAACCAGCTGCAAAAAAATCAGGAAAGAATAGAGTGAATCTTGCTGCACATTTTTTTTTTCATTAAGTTAAATAAGGTAGATCTCATCAGCTTAACTTTTTGGTATCTCCCCCTCAGTCAGTGATCTATGAATCAAGATATATACTAACTTCAATATAAATAATACTGTAAATAACTTTAAACTGAAATCAAAAACATCTTAAATGAATACAAATAGAACTAACCAGTATAGTACTTGAAATTTTATAAATCTTTTGAGATATTTTTGTTATTTACAAATGCACAAAATTTGGAATTCACATTAATCATGTCGAACTATAAACCTTGAGCAAAGTATATATACAAATTTAAAAAAATTCATAGTTTTTGAAAACAATTTAAATTAAATAATTTTTTAATTTAAATTGTTTTCAATTACCAAGAATTTTATTATTTTATTTAATTAATAAATGAATTTTATTATAAAATTTAAAAGTTTATATAAAATTTTAAAATTTATTTGGCAGACATTGTTACCACGACATATTTTATGTAATCTAACCGATAAAAAGTAGCGGATCTTTGGTTGGGTCGAGATTCGAACCGATTACGTTTTAATAACGAGAGCGAACGCCTTAAAAAAATTAACTATAAATATATAAATATTATATATTCAGTATGCATCTTAGAATACTGAAAATTATAATATTTAATATATTTGCAGTATTTACACAATTCAATGAATTTAAACAATCTATATAAATTTCGTTATTTATTAGAAAATGTGGTAATTTAATTTAAAATTTTTAAATTATAGTTAAAGAAATAAATCGTTTGCAGTTTTTCTGATTAAGATATTATTTGTTTATTTCTTTGAAAATATTATCTACCAAACAAATTGTTTTTTCTGAACAGAAACTAAACATTTTTAATAAAATATTATTTCTCATTATTTTTTAAAGTGTATCAAAAATTCACTTTTTTTTTGACTGATTGGAAACTTATTCTTTTATTCTTAAGACTAATTTGTTGCAGTATATGTGGCAGTATAATTTTCTATTATTATTAAATGATAAAATTTGAAGTACAATTTTCAAAAATCTTTTTCAATCCCTAACGTCTTAAATTAATTTTTGCGATTCAAATAAGAGAGAAACAAAACATTTCCTTATTTTTCGTACAAGTGAAAGCAAAAGATGGTTTGGTATGTTTGTCGCTCAACGGTCACTTTTTGCGCGCGAGGGCTAATTAGACCGGGACCTACGGCTTAAAGTTGATTCCGAACCACTACAAACATCCATGCCCAAGTTGGGATTCGAACCCACGAACTGTTGAACCGAAGGCAAGAGCGAGTAAAAGTGATAAAATGATCCTGGAAAATAACATAATTATTTGTTGCTTTCTGTTATCTATTTTTAATTCATGCAAAATGGAAACGCTTAATATTGTACCAACTTGGATATTAATTTTTGAAGGAGTATGTACGTTATCGTCAATTTTTTTTTCAAATTTATACACACACACACACTTACACACACAGACAAGAGTAAATTTTATTCATAACTCGTTAAGTAGAATTCATCGTAAATCGAAAAATAACATAGATCAGACTCTTTGTTTTACAGCAGCTGGATTTGAACTTTGAGCCTTATACTACGAAGAAAGCTGTGAACCAAGCGGAAGTCAGATTTTTGTTGGCTTCGTTTTCTGTGTTTTTGCATGCTCTAAATACACCTATTATTATTGTTATTATATCGTGCATTTTAATAAGAGAATCTTAACTGTCCAATCATTTGTATGAATGAAACTACAAAATAATTATAGTTATACCTAGCTATATCTTTTATTTAATTTTGAACTTTTTCTTTTCGTATTTTAGGCTAGGACATTAAATGTGCCGATTGAATTTTTTTCCCTCATTATTTTACTTTCTTGACACACTTTTAGCTTCGTTAAGGTTGTAAAAAAACCATAATATCATTAACTTAAACTAAACTCCATGGCACGACAGCCCATGTGGGCCAAGGCCTACAGTGCCCATAACTGTTTTCATGACCGAGGGCCCTGGGGTGCGAAGCATATGTCCCAGTTAGGTGGTCAGCCTAACGTAAGACCCCCAGTGTTTAGTTCCCAAGCATGCTTGAAACTTAGTTAATCGACCCAGTGAAGGGATGAAAGGCTGAGTCAACCCAGCCCGAGGATTGAACCTCGGACATTTGTCATGGGAGCGTGAAATGCTGCCACTAAGCCACCGGGCATCCTATCATTAACTTACATAACCTATATTCATCCTTTAAATAAGTTATAATTTTAAGTCGAAAACACATTTCTTATAAAATAAATATAAGCTATTACAAATAATTTTTATTTTTATCAGATTTTTTCATCAGATAAATATACATCATAAATTAAACAATTTACCATAGCAGCAATGATTGAGGTTGTTCATTTCTATTTAATAGTATATATTTGATTTAAATTACAAACAGAAATGTATTTTAGCTTTGTTAATGGACTTCATCTAATCAAATTTGTTGCTTTTTAAATCAAATATACCATTTTTTAAGACAAGTTTTCTAAAATTATTTTTTTAGGTATTGTACATTTTCTCAGCCAACACATAATCTGTTGTGTTGTTGTTACTTATAACTCTAGGAAAAGCCAAGCTCGTTGTGCCGTTGGCTGTGTGAAGTCAGAAGTGTGAGTTGTTCGTTTAACCAGGGCATCGTGACTTTAGTGTAAACACCTCCGATAGATGGCACCACCAGAAGAAAGCATAATCTTTTTGATGCTAATACGTAAAATTAAAATGCTTGAAAAAAGAATGAAATCTACACAAATAGAAAAATTCATCCAAGTTGTTATTAATTTTAAAAAAATATGATAAAAAGTAAGAAACAGAATTCCATACAAAATGAACTTAATCGATTAGAGTATATAAAGGGCAATTTTGAATAAATTCATCAATGAATTATAATCGTCATGCAATATAGTATTATTACATCTTTTGTTCTGCAAATGTAATGCATTTAAGTAATTTAAACTCTAATTTTACCAAATAAAATTTTTTTATAAGTTGTTAATTAATTTTCAAAAATTAAATGCTTTTGTTAAAAATGAATGTAACAACACAACTGAAACCTACATTGTTATAAGAAGTTTGCGTATGAAATGTTAATCCCTCAAATTAAAAGGGCACATATTAATAAATGCATAACTGTATGTACATGCTTAAGAGATAGAAAAATAAAATTGAAATAATATTAATGATCTAATTATACAAAATTCGATTATAATGATTGATAGAATCAATTCCTTTATATGGGAATGTTTTGCAAGAAGGTGTCTCCAAATTTAGACAATATAATTAATCTACATTTTAAATACTTGTACAATGTTTTAAAAATACATCAATTAAATATAGCATAGATATAACAAATGTGAAAAAAAAATTGGCGGATCAATTTTTAAGTAGAAGTTTTAGTCTAATTATTTCCAGTTTGCACATATTGCTCTTATTACTAATCCGAGAAATATTTTGAAGTAACAAGTATTTGCTTGTTAATTAAACTTTTTTGAAATTTTAAGATGATTTGCTCCCACCATTCCCGTATAACATTGCGGTTACAGTTAATGGTGTGTGACACACAGCCAGCGTAATGCCATGTCTCTTTTGCATGAAATTAAAATCACGAATTAAAGAAAATAAGTATCGGAATTTGGAGTAAAATTCTTATCAGGGATTCAAGGAGTGAAAACTTTAATATTAGCAAATATTAATTAAAATAATGGAATTTTTAGGAAATGTGTAAAGTATTTAAGTTGTGCGTTTAGAAGAATGAAAAAGTTGTCACTAAATGAGAAAATCAATACAAGAAACAAAATTTTTTTAAATATAGGCTTTTTATTTGTTTTAAGTCAACATACATACATTTATGGGATTTCAAACATGTCAAATTGAGAAGAATAGAGAAGAAAATGGTACACTTTTCCTATATACCATAATCTGTAAGGGGAAGAAAAAAATAGTAAATTACTATTGTAAATATTCCATTTACATCCTGTATTGTTTAAAAATGTTTATTGTTTACATTTTTAGAGACTATTAAAAATAATACAGACATTTTATTTACATTTTATAATATAATAACTGTCAACTATTGACAAAGCATATGGAAACGCCAATGTTTATTTCTGGTGAAAACTGCTTAACAATCGCATTGATGGTTGACTACTTGCGTATAATGTAACAGCATCTTTCTTTTTTTTCAATGAAATAAAATTAAATTTTGCTGTTTTCTTACTCTTGTTTTTTGCTCTTGGTTTTTTACTCTCGTAATGCTCCCTAACAAACAAAATTAACATTAAACCATCTTTCGCACCAATTATCTTTAGATTTGTTAATCTCTCCTCACTCAATTTTTTTCAAAAGTAAAAATAATAGATTGAATATATAAAAATAACAATAAAATTTTGAGCTATTGAAATCTAATCTACAATGTATTATTTTCACTTCTCAATAGAAACGTACTATTTCTAAAGGATTATAAACGGGGATATAACGGAAAAGTACGAAGAAAAATTCGAAAAGAAACTGATAACACTCCCTACATTTAGAATTTAACGATCAATGTCCCCTAAAGAATCCACCTCACTGAGAAAAGGGGCGCACCTCCCTTCATCTTCACAATCAGAAATTGTTGTGACCACACACAAATCAAGTTGATTTATTTCGCTGTGATTCGGCCAAAGAAATACCATTTGGCGATTCGCTTTGAAAGATTTTTGAGATTTTTGGAGACATACGCAAGTACGACTCGGGACAACCACGTCAAACGGACATTCGACTGTTGGAGGCTCTGGTCTTGAGCTCGAATTTTATCTGTTCCTCTGACCTCTAAATTCTCCCTTTATTATAACGAATCGATTACAGAGCCTGTACTAACAAACTGATTTGCTTCTGCATTTGAAAAGTGAGTTCATTTTATTGTTTGTTTATTTAAGTTTTGAATATAGTAATTAATATTAATTCTTTTGCATGTTGTTTCCAACAGAAATGCATAAATACATCAGAAATATATTAATAATGAACGATTAAGTAAAAGGATATTTTTACGTATTGTGCGAAATAGTAAATATTTAACGCAAATTAATCTGATCTGATGTTTATTTTATACTTAATATTTATTTGGATATTTATTCACCGTTTGATCACTGTTTTCAGTTATTATAGAGCATATGTTTTTGCCACCCTTTTTCAATAAAATATGCATCGTTATCTATTCAGAGTATTTTTATTTCCCTTAGAAATAAAAATCCTATGTTTAAAAATAGCTTTTATTTTTCGATCGAATTGCATTTTTAATCATTTTAAACTTTATTTTTAAAATTTTCTAGCTTAAGATTAGTATTATCTCATCGTTACAAATGATCATCCTATTTATAGAATAAGTATTTAATTTTATAAAATATATTAACATAAACATAATTATATATACCATTAAAATAATAACTTAAAAAGTTTCCCATCATGAGGACAAATAAATATTTTGGTCATAAGTTTTTTAATTATTTTTTAATCTATCCTAAAGACAGAGGTAATTACGTTTATCTTCAAAAAAGCATTAGAAATTTGCTCAAGAATATTTACATTGTGTCTCTCAATTCTGATATTTTTAATTTTATTTCTTCATATTGAAAGAAAATTAAATAAACATATCCATAAAAATACTGATTATATAATTCAATTACATGCCAATATCGACAAGATTAATTTCAAATTCTATATTTTTCATTATTTAAAATATTCAAAAAATTATTTTTTTTTAATTTGAGCGTTAATTTACAGTTTTTCCCTTCGATCCTACTTTTCTTTTTTTAACTAATTCAGTTTTATATAAAGGATTGATTTATTTCCCATGAAAAAAAAATATATATTTAATTAAAAGAGAAGTAACTGTGGTTGACATTTCATATCGTAAATTGATTGTAGTTTATGGAAAACTAATTACGAAAAAGCGTAATAAATATTATGCTTATTTATTTAAGTATATGAAACGCAAACTTCATAAATTCCTTTTAAATACATATATTGCTAAATGTATTTTTTACGAATCATTTTTTCCCTAAATGAAATAGTATTATTTAAAATTATAGTTAAAATATACAGATTTATGTTAATTTCTCTTTCATTAAATAATAGTGAGTAAAATTCCTGGATTTTTCCAACATTTAATTTAAAATAAATTGAAAAATATCTATAATATTCTAAGATGTAGATAATTACAATCCCAAGGTACAATATTCCTAATCCAAAATTGTTAGTAGGTTCATCTAGAGATATTTTACATAGATGAGAACTTCCGGAGGCTTCATAACAACTGAATTTCCCTCGTGTCACATTCGTTGTCCAGGCATAATTGTTACATTCGTATTCTACAGAATGTTCAAATCGCAAATGAGTGGTTGAAGATAGATGTTGCGTTTCGGGTGCATTTATGTATATCTAGCAATGCACACATTGTTTGGAGTTATCATATTATCTTCTTATAAGACAAATAAATATAGTCCTTCGGTGTAAACGATCTTTTCTCTGGCAATTTATTAAGTAGTAAATGTAATTATACAGGCAATATTTTATTAATAGTAAGGTAATTTGCCGAAAATTTATTAAAATATGATTTAAGCAAAAATGAAATTGTTGTGCTTGCTATGCCTTGGCAATGCGAATTTAAGTCAATAGGGAGAGTTATTCGTTTTAATGAGAGCACCAAGAAGATGAAATTACGAATATATATATATATATATATATATATATATATATATATATATATATATATATATATATATATATATATATATATAGAGAGAGAGAGAGAGAGAGAGAGAGAGAGAGAATCATCTTTAATTCTTTTAACAATAAATTAAAATTTAGAGACACATAATATTCAAAATTAATATAAATGAATTTTACAATGATGTGAAAATCAAATTTACAAATAAAACTTATTTTACTAAATTTACAAATAGCAAATTTACAAATAAAACTGATTTATATAATCAATTTCAAAGCCAGGTTTAATTGATTTTCGAATTTTTTATTAAAAACAGCGAGAAAAATGTACTTAACATTTATATTGATTTTATTTTAATTCGTTTTCAGAATATTAAAGAAGTGAACAGAGAGAAAAAAAGAAATAGGTTACCTCACAGTCCGAACCATTAAGTGTTTGGTATTCGTTTCCATCACAAAAATTATATCCTGATAATTTTACTTACTTTTTTATGTGATAACTATCTATTAAATCATACCTGACACACAATGAGTAAAATCGTTTTACTCAATATGTCAAAGTCATGAGAATTCGGCTCAGCATATTAAATTCTGAGTTTGGTGATCTTTTAGTGGATTTTCTGGTTTATCTGCCAACCAGGTTTTTATTACGCCATAGAGATGGAGACCTATAAGAATCAGGGCTAGGGAAAATAAGGGCTGGCTCATCGCTTTGATGTATCGCATGCCGCCTTGTCACCGGAGAGGGGAAGAGCGTGACGTCACTGGCATCAACTGGCTGGCATTCTCTATGCTAGCTTGTGTCTGATCGCAGCTTTCTCATTCATTTTGGCTTGTTTAATGTTAATGTTTTCATTTTAAGCAAGAGGAAAACATGACATCGTGTGCTGTTGCTACGTGTTCAAATATGTATCAAAATACAAAAGGAAAACACATAATATTTCATCGATTTCCAAAAGAAAATCAAATGCTTTCAAAGGAATGGGTGCAAAGATGTCGAAGAAGTGACAAAATCAACATCAAGAATGCTAGAGTGTGCAGTGAGCATTTTGATTTGAATGAATATATGGACGACATGCAAAATAGACTACTTGGTTTGCCAGAGAGAAAAATATTAAAACCGACGGCTCTGCCTAATCTTAAGTTACCGACTTTAAGCATAATTCAAAATACTCCAAGAGAACAGAGACAAACGAAAAGAAGAAGATTAGTAGAAGCTATTGAAAGAATTGAGTGCGTGAGTCCACATAAATTATGTGATGCAGAAAATCAGTGTGATGGTGTTATTAAGTGCCTTAAATGCAATGAATATTTAAAAAATATAGAAGAATTGAAAAAAAGAATATTATGCGCAGAAAATACAGTGAAATTCCTTAAAAATGAGCAAAAAAGAAATCGAACTTCTACAACAAGAATAATTAAACGATCGAAATCAAATAAAAAATTGCTTTTAAATGAAAAACAAAAATTAAAAACGAAAATAAAATTACTTCAAAAGGAGAACATTAAACTTGGGAAGATAGTTATAAATAATTTATTCCCTTATAAGCGTGAAGATGAAGAAAATAAATAAAGAACTAAATGGTCATCTGACACTATTTCAAAATGTATTTTGATTCGGTCATTATCTTCAAAATCTTACGATTTTTGGCGAAATACGATGGAAAATCGACTGTAAAACGAATAAACGACGTTATCAATATTTTTTGATAACGACTGTAAAATGAATTTCTTTTGATTCTCAAGATGATGAATTAAATCGTGAATTCTTAATTAATCCCTTACCTTTATCTTGGGAAAATGAACTTGCCTCTTCCAATCAAAATTGTGATATATCTCCATTTGAAAAAGAAACTATGGTTTATGTGGCAGGTTATATTGCTTATAAAATTAAAGATAATTCACTTGGAACTATATCAAGAAATTCAGTCGATATGCCCAATCATTCCGAATGGATTAATTTAATTTCTGCTGGGGGACTTACTGTTACAACAAAAGCATGGATGGAAACTATAAAACAAACGGACATAATGTTTCGCAAATTTCATGGCGACACATTTTCTAAAGGGAAAAATGTCATAGCAACATTAATAAATGAAACAGAGTCTTCTTTTCCTACTGTAAATCGAAAGGCAATTAAATTTTTTTGTCGCTTGAGAACATTTATACGAATTAGGTATTTAAATAGAAATGCAGCGATAGTATCTCATAATAAAGCTCAACAGAAAAACAAGAAATGAGTCAATAGTCAAAAAATCAAGATAAGCTGAAGCTAATAGGTAAATATATTTTTATATTGGTTATACAATTTTAAGTTAATTTAATATTAATAATAATTTTTTTGGGTTTATTAAATAATAATTGCAAATTTACTAAATATTTGAGAGGCATTTGTAGTTTTTTCACTCTGATTAAAAACAAAATGAACTTAAAAATAAAAAGTAACTATTTTGCTTAGAAATTCCAGGCAGCTTATTCTCCTTGGATGCCAGACTACGTCATCAACGGCTATTTCCGGTGACAGTTTTGGGGAGCATTTGAGCCAGCCCTTCTCTTTCCCTAGCCCTGTATAAGAATAGTGTTGAAAACCTCTTTGGCAATCCTAGTATATACGTCATCGTAAGACGTCACTATACGTCATCTTGACAACATTTATTCGTCGCCAAAAAACTCAGAATTTCGCCTGATGGATTATATGGCAAGTGTGCCGAGAATTTTTTAATGATTCAGGTAAGTACTAGATGCAGAAAATCGCATTAAAGATGTGCATGATGTGTATCTAGAGTATAGTATAAGGCAAAAATACCAGTCCATCATTTGATGGCAGTTCAGGTCCAACCTCATCTATTGACTGCGCTACATATATCAAAATATTCTCTCTAAATAATCTTATGATTATTTACATATTTTCCCAAAACTTTTCAGCCAATAAACAAATATTAATAACATTGCCATCCATCTAATTATCGAAATGATTCATTATTAAAATTATGTTACTCAAAACTTTTAGATATTTGAAAAAATGGACTCAGCGTACGATTTACCTAATCTATTTTTTTTAAAATACATACTAACACATTTTATGAAAATCTATAAAAAATTAAAGTTGTCACTTTATTTTGAAATATCTCTTAGATAAAAGAAATAACGATTGTGTGATAACAAGTTTTTCTATTAGTAATGTCTTTTTCTTTCAATTTTTAGATTCTTATCTTTTTGGCTAAAGGTAAAGGTTATTACCTAATATAATACGGAATCGGTGATATCCACTCCTGAGAAATCCGATTGTGGAAAGGGTACGAGTAAAAAGAAAAGTGTCAGATTCGCTACTCCTCTCGTAACAAAACCCAATGCTAGAACCCAGACACTTCAAGAAATCATTATCGACAAGCAAAATGTTTCATCTGATGAAAATTTCTATAAAGATTGAAACTGATTATGCTGACGATATTACAAACCTTTCTAACGAAAATTTTGTCAGCTGTCAAAATATGGAGAGTAATCATCAAGTGGTTGCAGGAACTAAACCTGAGGCAACAGATAAAAAGAGGTACGTAACTCCAAGGAGTTCTACATTAGTCATATTATTAAAATATAAATGTTATCTAGACAATTCAATCGACTTAATATACTGATTCACATTAATTAAAATTAATTATATTTTTATTTTTTATTAATATTATTATAATATAATAATAAATTTATAAAAAATAATTATATTTAAAATAAATATAATTATTTATTATTAATTTGTTAATAAAAATTAATTATATTTATTTTAAAGATTGCCTTTTATTCTGAATTTTTAGTATTTGTAATAATAAGTATAATACTTATATCATAAATGTATTTCTTTCGTAAACAGTTTTTAAGAAAATAAACAGTGAAACATTTCCGAAGTATATTTTCAGGATAATAGTGCTTAACAACATAACATTAATTTTCTCTTTGTTTTTTAAAATAGTGAGACCCGAATGATTAAAATAAAAAAATAATTTAGAAAAGATATGTCTTAGCTTAAAGCTTAAGAGCTACATTATCTAATATTTTGCTTTTAATTCGCGGAATTTTTTGTAAAAATTTTTATGCTGTAAGAATTATATCGCGTCATATTTTTTGGAAATCATTTTTTGATGCTTAAAGTTATAGTTAATGTGTAATGTATGAAATCATTTTATTTAGAAATTACAATTATTTACAAAATTGTAATTTGTAAAGAACTATATCTTCAGCTATTTATTATAGTAACAAATGTTGTTGTTGTCGTGTGCCAGCTAGGATGGCAACATGGGGTGCGCTGCTCCACTTTTTCAACTGAACCATATTTTGGTGTGTGGAGTCCGACTTCCTCAGTACAGACATGCCATAGGAAACCGTTTATAGGGTAGGCAACCATTCACACCTCATTCATACAAGGAAAGGACAAAGACAAGATAGATAGTGAGAGAAAGTACATCCATGCCCAAACCGGGATTTGAACCGAGAACCTCCTTGTCCGCAGTCAGGTACGCTGACCACTAGACAAGTAGGAGGCGGCAGTATTTTTCAAATATTCTAATAATAACTTTCATATATAACTTTTAATGTAAGGATTCTACTAATAACCTTCAAAATTCGTTATTGATGTATATTGCTCGGCTGCTAGGATTTTTCACTTTTCTCCACTACAAGGAGGGGGGAAGGAATTGATGGCACCGTATATAACGAAGCACCCAGTGAGTGTGCCATCGTAGCCTTGAAAGTGCATATTTGTAATTTAGAAGCAGGCACCAGGCAGAAAACTTGCAGGCTTAGCCTGCCATCCCAGAGGACAGTACGACCACGACATATTTAATGCGCTCCAGCCGCCACTAGCAACTACGACGAAGCTTTGAAAAGATCGAGATTCGAACCCAATACTTTCCAATAAACAGAACTAACGCCCTAACTAACTGGCAAATTGCGGCATTCTCTTCTAAAAATCGTTATAAATATCGGTTTACAAATTCCTATCTCATTAATGCCCTTTTGTGCTCTTTCAATAAATCCTACTACGAAAAAATCTGAAGCATTTAAAATAGTATAAGCATTTAAAATAGACCGATGATTTATTGTTTAAAATTGAGTGTAGAAATCACTTTCTAAGTCTACAGAAATAATTTTTTCTCATGCTGCAATATTACTTCATATCCTCGAGTTATTTTTAACCAAATATAGGCCTCTTAATATATATATATATATATATATATATATATATATATATATATAATAAGTTTGTTTTACTCAAAATAAAAAAACTTTCAATGAATATTATTTCCATTGAACCCTTCTGGATGTCATAATTATTCAAAAATTAAAAACTTAAAAATTCTTTGTCGAAATTTCAGTGTCTTGAAATATTATTTGACACGCTATTTTTAATTTCTCATTAGACATTAAATTATTTTACTTATTAGTTAAAACTATTAATTTTAAAGGGATTTATTTAATACTTAAATGTTTTTGTGTGGGAAAATAATTTTTATTTAACTCTTAATTTTGTCGGCTTTACATTAGCATCTTACATTTAAAAAATTTTATGTTGGAAATGTTAAATTAACGAAACCTATTATATTAAATGATAAAAATTAATTGATAAATAAATAAATATCCCGATTTCAAAATTGTAATATCCGGATCAAGGCCTACAGTGCCCATATCTGTTTTCTTTACCGAGGGCCCTGGGGTGCGAAGCATATGGCCCAAGCATGGTGGTTAGGCCAACGCGAAATCCCCGGTGTTTAGTTCCCTAGCAAGATTGGTCCTCAGTTAATCGACCCACTGAAAGGATGAAAGGTTGAATTGACCTAGTTTGAGAATCGAACCTTCGGAGCGCTAAGTCACAGTGTTTAACTAATGTAAAAGTTTGGGTGAATTTTCTCATACAGATTTCCATTGAACAGAAGTCTCTAGAGAAATGGGGGACTGAAAGATGTTACTCAGCATTAGAAAAGAAATTAAACCTAAAACTCCATTAGAACTTCCTTATCTCATACGGTGAAGATAGAGAGAAGAAAAGGTTGCCACATTCAAATATTTTTAACTATTTCTGCATTAATTGCAAACTGTGAACGTTCATTCAGCAAAATAAAATTAATTTTGACTAATTTATGATCCACCATGAGTCAAAACCGTCTAAGTGATTTAAAATTTTAGGTATAGAAAAAGAAAAATTTGCAATGATCACAATTGTTAAAGTAAATGATCAATTCACTTCAGCAAAGGCAAGAAAAATGTGAAAAGTGTAGTATATTAGATTGCAAATAATTACACCTGCTTATATCTATGCTACACACTCTAAAAAAAAGCACTGTAAATTTACAGCAAAATGTGCTGGCGTTTTGGGCGCCAGTACAATATGCTGTAAATTTTACAGCATATTCGTAAAACTAAAACAGTTCTTTTTACTGTAATTTTTACAGCACTTTTCGCTGTAATTTTTACAGCACTTTTCGCTGTAATTTTTACAGCACTTTTCACTGTAATTTTACAGCACTTTTTACTGTAATTTTTACAGCACTTTTTATTGTTATTTTTACAGCACTTTTTATTGTTATTTTTACAGCACATTTTACTATGCATTTTGCTCCATATTCTACAAAACCTGTTGCAATAGCTCTTTACAGCGATAATAGTAGAGTATAAATCAATTTTGAATACACAATAGCTAATTTCCTAATTATGGGCCAACTATTATTAAGCAATTTTTTATATAATATACAAAGCACAAAAACATAACTAATGTTATATTGCAGAAGATGTCATTTTTCAGAACATTTTGTGATCAATAATTTAACTTTCAATACCTAACGAGATTGTTTAACTTTCTTACCACACAATCGTAACTTTAACAGAAGTTTGAATTTTTTATTACATATTTTTTTTAAAAAAGTCAAGAAATAACAGTTATATTGAATACGATACAAATCTAAGCATAAAATTGATTTTTGATATCTGTGATTCTACAGATTTAGGATAAAAAGAAACCTTACAAAACATTCCATTTTTCTAAAATTACCAAAGGGAAATTAGTTAATGATATAGTATCTTAATTATACTGTAAAGCCAATAAAGTTTTCTTTTTGATATTGTTTAAAGTAATTGATTTTTTACATGATAAAAGCAAATAAAGATTCTGAGGAAAAAAGCAATATAGTTGACAATACACAAATAATTGAAAAGAATTTTTTTATTTACATTTTAATAACTACAGCCATTTAAGTTGGATACATTATTTAAAAGTGACAAAAACACATGCTTGGACTCTATCCTTGACATATTTTTTTTGATTTCGTTCCCCGCGAAGGATTAAAGTTTAACAAGCACCTGGAAAAAAATATAAATCAGACACACATGAATATCTAATTTGAAATTTCAAGAGCTGAATATTTCAGAGGAAAAATTGTTTAATAGTTCAATAAAATAATTAAAACTTTTTATTGTTTCATATAACTGATTGAATTTTCCTAAAATATACTTCTTTTAATAGTTAAGAAGTGGTTGTTACATTCAGGCAATCACAATCATTTTGATGATAAAAATTATTTCAAGGGGTTATAGCAATTTCATGATAAGAATTTTTGGTAATGAAGATCTCACTTCTTATGAAGATGATATAAAATCTGTACTTCAATTAAATCATTCAAACTGATGTTTTCTATCTCGAAAAACTAATTTATAATTGATTTAATTAAAAGAGAATATAGAATTTGTTTTATAAGGATTCATTTATGTTATCGAAAATTATATCCTCTGAGAAGCAAATCACCACATTTCCAATGGGAACTGTGAACCACATTTTAAAGATAACTTAAAAAAGCCGATTTTAAGTTTAAAAAAACTTAATTTTGTAAAGAATATGGAAACATTTCTTTTGCATACATATATACACAATTTAAAAATATTTCCATCGAAAATAAACAGAAAAATTAAAATCCAATAATGTGTCAAAGTAACAATAATTTATGAAATAACATTTTATAAAACATTTGCTTAAAACTGAATTTCTTTAACTCGTAAATAGTGACCTCAAAACTGAAATCTAAGTTGTCTTAGGGAGATCATGAAATAGTGCAAAATTAAGAATTATATAAAAAAAAATTTTGCTGTTGATATTAAGCCTGCATATACGGCATTATATACATACTTAGAGATAAATAAAAGAGAATACAATTGAAGTTGTATCAAAAAAGATATATTTAACTAAAACAATTTATTTAGATTTTCTTAGAATTTTATATATTCATATGATTTATTTCAAATAGAATGTTAGCAGAGTAAACAGTATTTGAAGAGGTCAATAAATGTAACAACAAATTTTTGCTTTTGAGTTAAAACATTCCAAACCTTACGAAATATATAAATAATACATACCACAAATTCATACACATTGTGTGCAAGGTAAGTCTATATGATATATCTAGTTCATCCTGAGAAGATGTGGAAATCTAAAACTAATAAACAAATTCCTGATTAATTTATTTATGATTAATTTTTATGTTCATTTCTAAATTTTTTATTTACAATTTACTAAGCAGTAAATTTTTTTTAAAATAAAGTTTTGAATACTTTATTACAACACTTCTAAATATTTTTCCAATTTCTCAATGATTGAAGATTTTATTTTACAACCTCCAGGAGAAGTTATTAAATTAACAATTCATTTAATTTTGTCAGCTAATGCAAACTTAAGTCTTTTATTTAAATCTACAGATGTTAAACACTTAAAATGGTCTAAAATGTTTTGCTTTAAAAATATGCAAGGCCATCTTTCTTTTAATGTGGAAATGTGGAACAGGCATGTAATATCTTTTCTTTGAAATGCAAAAGTCTCATCAATTTTACAACCTCTTCAATCATAACAACAAAAAATACACTGCATTTTGGCTTATTGTCGGACAGCATAATGAAGGGAAAACATTTAAAAATACACCTGCTTACAAAAACTCTCTCTCTCAATACCTATTCCAGCTTTCAAATATGGCTGAAGTTTATATGAAGAGGCTTTACTCTGAATAGTCTTAATACTAAAAGTTATTTGTGATTATTCTATTTTTAAAACTTCCTTTACAAATCACACACTTTCTTCATATATAAATTCTTATTTTCCCAAAACATAGATATATTTTTATAAATTTTTAAGAAGTTAGTATTTAATGCACACAGTAGTATTAGAAAAAGCTTGAGCACAATATATTTTAAATATGTTAGGCAACAACAAATTACAATGTTTTCACTCGTGTATTTGTTTCTTAATTATAATTTTAAATTAGCTTTTCTTTTTATGAGCTTCTGATTCCTTCACTAACATGTAAATAAATCATAAATAGTACTACAAATTTTGCAATTTGTTAATAAAATAAAGTAAAGTAAAATTTGCAATAATAATGTAATTTTTTGCAAAAAAATGTGTTTTCTGAAATTTTGTTTTATAAATATCAAACAACCAACAAAATTTCCCAAATAGACTTTTAATTAAAGTTCTAATTAGTAAGATAAATTTAAGAAATAATCATGGTCATGAAATAATAAACATTACATTTTCTAAATAAATGACCTTAATTCGAATAGTACTTCCTAATATGTATTTAATAAAGTAATATTTCTTATATATTTGTAATAAAATAATGATTTTAAAAAATAGATATTTAAAAAAGCATTACATTTTTCATTAAAATGCATTTTTACATCTCATGCAAATTCTAAACACAAGACCATTTATTCTAATAAATATCATTATTTGTAATATTTTATTGAAAGAATTAACAAACATTTATGCCTAAAAAATGATTATTTTAATGCATGTTACAGAATGGAATTTAATTAATGATCATAATTAGAATGCAATTTAACGATCTGCATTAAAAAATAAATATTTTTAAATAAAATTCTAATCAAAAAGAATTATTTAGAAAATATAAAAAATTATGTGATATTTAGTTAATATACAATAAATTATATCATTTTACAACGAAAGAAAAATCAGGAATTTTCAACAACACAATAAAATAGAAATTCCGTTAATATATTTAATTATCTATATCTAAAAAAAGTAGAACAATAGATGATTATGCAATTTTAATTTCGAAAGAAATATAGGTAAGCATTTTTATAACAACAGAAGCACTTAAATACAATTCGAATTTCGTCGAAAATTTGATAATTAAAATATTAATCAATTATGTTACCAAACTACTATAAAATATTTTAAATATTAATAAAAAGTAAGTAAAAAATATATCGACACTGAATTAATACAAGTGAATATGATCATTCGTAAATTCAGCTTAGAATTTTTTTAAATATTCAGTCAAATTTATAAGAATTTATATATATCAAAGTTAGCTAACAACTTGCCTAATAAACAATATGAAAAATATGCGTTACCTTATATTTGGTGATTAAATTTCAATAGAAATTCAACAAAAGGAAAAATTACTCTCAAAATATCACCAACTTCACCAAACGAAAACAAGTGCAAATAAATGGCGAAATTAATTTGATTCATTTGTCACAGGAACAGAAGAAACTTTTATCCCGCCAATTCAATGCGCATGCCCATTAGCAAACGATTTTCTGGGGCTGAATTTTACAGCAAAATTTACTGTAATCATTAGTGTTCCTATGACAGCTATTTAAATAACAGTGATTTTTACTGTATTTCTTCCGTTTTTTTTACAGTGCATAACGAATTATTTCATGTTAAAAAAATTTTTTTTTAAATAATTGTATTAGTATATAAAATCAATATATTTTTATAATTAATTCTAAATCACATAAGTCCGATTATTCTAATGACACTTTTCCGAATCCAATATAAGTGTTTTTTAGAAATTAGAAATGAATTTTATTTAAATTTATAGCTTAGCTTGAGACTTTTAATTAATATATTTTCCATTTTTTTATAGTGGGTACAATATTTATATTGTATTCTTCATTGCAATTTTACTCCATTTATTATAATGTATTATATATCGTTATATTATTATACATCTCATTACTTAATACTTTTATTTCCTTATTTAAATTGTATTACTATTTTTTCAACGGGGCGCCAATTCTGCTCACTACGCCATTGTGCCTCCCAACCATTCCTGGTATTTTACAGAGAGTATCCAAGAGGATCTTTCCAAAGGCACACTGATAGTTTTTTTCCAACGGCGGGCACACTTGGGTGACGACCCTATGCCACAACAAGGCCAGAAACTGCTGCTCAATTGTCGTTACCCAGGGAGCACCTGTGAACCAAGTCACGGAGGCGAGTAGCGTTACCCGCGCCATACCACCACAAACCCATTTATAGGGCGGGCCACATTCATACAACATCACATCTTTTTGTATCTGTATTGTACCATGGAAGCAAGTAAAAATATAGAATCAAAAATACATAAAGCAATAATAATGTTTTGATCCCTTTTTTATTGAAGTACACCAGAATTTTTTTAATCCTTTTTTCAATAAGAATAAGTGGAAAATTAATTGCATTTAAAAATTATATATTGGTTATATACTACACTTCGGATTTATATATTATCTCCAATTAATAATTTATAAAGCCAAACACATTCACCTTTGTCATACCTAAGGAAACCATTTAAGACAACTCACAGAACAAGCTCTTTACAGAATGCAGAAAATGTCCTTTGAAACTCAGCCATGTTATTTAAAATATACGTAAGTAAAATTATTCAAAATTAATTAAGTAAACAAGAAAGTTACTGCCATTTGATCGTTATTATTGAAGAAAGTGAGAATAAGTATGCAAATGAGTGTATGACGTAGTTGAATCACCAGTCGAGAGAAGGAATATCAGTCGTTACATAAAAGCAGGTCCACCGCGCACTTTCATCAATCGTAACTCGTATAGTAGCGAAGATAAATGAAAGTGTCGAAGGGTCAGTGTTGTTTGCTTTACGATTTCAAAGTGCTTATTTGCTGCTGTATCAAGTGCGCCGAATATGACAAATATTTGGGTATAGTGCTGTGAATGAATGGCATTGGTTGCCCAAATTCAGGTCAGGAAATTTATCCGTCTGTGATGAATCTGGTGTCTGGCGGGCTAGTCGTCAAATAGTTCATTATGAGCTGTTGTCAACGGGCCAAACGGTCATTGCAAGCTTATACTCACAGCAATTGGAAAGTGAGCAACAGAAGGAGCCAGCACTGGCTAATCACAAAGGTGTACTGTTCTTGGCCGATAACTCGCGATGCTGCATGTCGCTTTGGTGGCCAGGAATGCCACACTGCGACTTGGTTGGGAAACTTTGTGCCATCCTTCTTACTCACTTGACTATGCGCTATCAGATTAGCACCTCTTCCCTTCCCAGAGCAATCATTTTGTGGACAATCCTTCAGCGAAGAAGCAGACTTGCGCCAAGCATTCACGGACTTCTTTGCGCCCAAAACTCTCGAATTTTATCAAAAGGGGATTGGCGCAATGGAGACACGTTGGCAGAAGAGACCGGATGCCGATTACTTCGAGGACTAAGAATAGGCTTCACTTTCTGTATGTTATGTTATTTTGGGTCATTAAAAGCAGCAAAATCTTTCTTGTTTACTTGGCGCTTTTGAGTAAATAAATACATTTTTCTATTAAGAATTCTATAATATTGTTCCAAAAGATTTATTGGATTATTTCTATAAAAAAATACTTATATGGTTTTAATTTTATCTGGTTATTAAATTTTATATTTTGTTTTGAATAATAACATTTAATGTTAGCTTTAATATTGTGTGAATAATAATAAGTTTGAGCAAAAATATTCAAAGAAATATGCTAAATTTCACCGATATTTAAAACCTTTGAAAATTATTATTTTTGCTGACAAATATATATAAATACATAAAAATGTAGATTGTTAACTTTTTTTGTCCATTTTTTAACACATTTAGCGAAAATAATAATTTTTTCATACAGAAAAAAGCATAATATTATTTAATTTAAATAATATAATAATATAACAACCAAATTTAACTAAATTGTACAAAACAATACCTACAATAGAAAAAAGTACCACTTTTTTCTTTTCGTATGTATTTTTTTGTATAATGATAATCAGCGTTTATTTTGTATTTCGTTTAATTTTTCCATATATTTTGCGCACTATTTAATGTCATGTTATATTATGTTTAGATTTTAAATCAATGTAAACATATTTCATTGCCTGCACTCGGTTTATATAGACACAAATTAAAAATATTATACATTTCCCATTAACAAGAATAATTCTTGATTGATCTAAAAAAGCATTTATAAGCTGTACAATCACAGAATTCGAGTTATTAATTATAAATTGTTTTATATCAAGAAATATAAATAGTTTCTCCCTATTGTAGTAAAAATGTTTCCGCAGATTTAGGATTCAAAATATTTTACTTAGAAATAGTCTTATTTATTTTTAAATCAAGATATTGTGATCGTTCCACTGCAGTTTTAAATATCATTGTTAATTTTGTGTATTATAGGGTAGTTGTTGTTGTCTTGCGTAAGTTAGGCTGGTAATATAAGGTTCGCTGCTCCACTTTTCCAACTGAACCATATTTAGGTGTGGAGTCCGACTTCCTCAGTACACACATGCCATAGGAATTCGTTTATAGGATAGGCAACCATTCATACAAGGAAAGGATAGACAGAGAAAGAAAGTACATCCATGCCCGAACTCGGATTCGAACCCAGGACCTCCCTATCCGCAGTCAGGCACTCTGACCACTACACTTTGAATTCTCAAATGTTAATGATGAGTGTTTGACAGTCTAAAGTAGGTGTGATCTATTTTGAATTTATGAAAACATTGCAAAAATACACTGCAACTAAGTAGATGAAGCAATCCAAAAACTTAAATTTAGGCTTAGATTGGTTAACCGATTGACTCTTATCGTATGATGACACTAGACTACACCTGTTACAAATGACTTTGACAAAACTACACGAGTTCTTCATCATTCCTAATGTTCAACAGACCTGCGGACAAACAATACTACCGCTTTTTGGACATTTCTTGGGAAAATAGTTTAATAATGGCAATATTATAAAATGTTTCTTCCAAAATATTTTCACTCTTGCTTGCCTTAGTTTTTTTACATTAGTGTCCTGAATAGAGTCTGCCACCTAAATGAAAAAAGTAGATATATGTGCATATTTTGAAAAATAAGGTAATTCTTTATAAGTATAGATTATCATCTAAATTTATGGTAAAAAATTTATACTTTTTATAAGTGGGTTGCATATATCTACTTCTTTGAAATTAAATCTTTAATTGCAAAGTTTCTCAGTGTTTTTAAAAATTACTTATATGCATTGTAAGCCATTAAAATTGCCACACCAGGTAAGTTTGGTCTTACAAACATCACAATCACATGAAATGAAGAAAAGCTTAGAATATTTAGTATTTCAGGGCATTTGGAAAACTTAATAGAGGCAAACGACATGTTGGCGCCAGCGCTTTGAAAGTTGGCTAATTTTTCCGTACGCCAAATGCACCAACAACCCCAAAGGCCGTGAAATTAACTCTTCACTTTGGAGTAGTTCGTACAGCCTCTCGTTCTTCTTTATTAGCTTGTTAGAAAGCGGTTTTTATCCCAATTGTTAATTGCTAAATAAAACTTTATTTGAATTGCATGGAACTATTCTCAACACCTTACACTACACGGCATCTGAAACTCTGCATAAAAGAAAAGAGGGGAGTTGGATTTTTTATTTGGAATTCACTTTGGAGATTTTTTAGAAATAATATAGTACGCCTCGCATGCAGCATGTACAAATGCTTACCAACAAGTAACAGATTTCGATAGAGTCAGGATTGTCGCTTGTCGAGAGTCTGGATTATTATTCCCTGATTTCACTTACACTGGTCAAAACCTACACCGATGGCTCCAAGATTGTCAACAGAGTAGGATGTGCCTCCATTATTCTTTGCAACGAAGTTGTGATCTGGAGCACCAAAGTCCGACTGAATGATGACGCAACGGTTTTCGAAGCGGAAGCTTGTGCCATTCTTCTTACCATGAAATACGTTCTGGAACATAATGTTCCGGTCTGCCACATCCACACAGACTCTAAATCTGTGCTTTCGGCCCTCTCTGCTACAGTCATCAATAGTGACGTCATCAGCGACATTAAGGAGATTCTCACGAACAACCCCCAAACTTTTACCTTTCACTCGGTGAAAGCACATGTGGGCATCCGTTTCAATGAGGAAGCGGATAAAGCCGCCAAAGACGCAACCACAAATGAGGATATTGGAATCACAGTCCGACTCAGCAGGCAACAGCTTATCACCCTTACCAATATAGACGAGCTGCACAGATGGCAACATCTCTGGGAGTGCTCCACCAAGACCAGGAGACTCTACTCATTCTTTCCTAAAGTATCTAGAAAAAGAATCTCTGCAGACTTCTACTTCAACCAGTTCCTCACTGGTCATGGTTCCTTTGGAACCTATAGAAGACGATTCCATGGACAAGATGACATCTGCCCACATGATGGAGAGACTCAAGACGTCAATCACCTCATATTCGACTGTGAGCACTACACTGATGTCAGGACACGTCATTTCCCTATTTCTGCCAGAGCTGATAGAGCCACACAATTCCTCTACAACAAAGGCTTCCGGAGGGAGATCCAGGAGATTCTACTGCAAGAGATGCACTACCAATTCACTGGCTGACTCCACCTCTTCTGTTCTTTGTACATATGTAAAAATTCTTATCTGTATTTAATCTGGTATCATACTGTATTGTAACCTTGTCTGTTTTTAATTTTTATAGGCCAAATTGGCCCCTATCTTCCAGTCAGAGCGAGTTCCAATGAACGTCTCACTCGCCCCATCACTTTGAGCCTTTTTTAAAGTGGTTTGGGTCAACCCACCACTTGCTGGGTGTTCTTTCGTTCATTTGACCTTTGCGACCACCTGAACCTTGGTGGTGCACCTCTTGACTGGATTACGCAACGACGTTCACTCACCGCATACCTTCGGGTGGGTCGGTTTTCCATTAAGAATTACACTGGTCAAAAACTACAATTTTGCAATGATGCCGTACTTTTTAAGTAAAATAAATATCTTTTTTATTTGCTTCCCTTCATGCGTTTATATTTATTAGCGTTCCGTTTGGTGATGCAAACACAATTCGTAAAGCCACATGACCGACAGTGCATATATTATACTGTCAATGTATGCAATCCGACAGTAAACAGATCATCCGACAAGTTTTCGTATGACCATAGAACGAAAAAGTTGTATTTTTCCAACAACTTTTGTCATTAAAAATTGAGACTAGGAAGTGAACATTTATGTTCGTCAAACAAGAAAGGCATTTTTTATTTTACATAATGTGGGCAATAAGTAGCGTAAAAAATTCAATTCTATTTAGATTATCATCGATTGTATTTTCTATGCAAAATTAATTAAATCAATTTTTCTGTTTTTAATTTTATCGGCAAATTCGAAATGCTGCATGAATTTTTTGAAGTATTTAATTCTTTATACTGCACTTTTTTAAATAACAAGTACATTTTTAAATCATTATGAAAAAGGTACTCATGTTCTAACTATACATTTTCTCTAACCGCTTTATATTTTCTTTGGCACTTAAAATCTCTCCCTATTTTATCAGCCCATATTTGAATATAGGAATCCATTTATTTTTTCCATGGAAATGAAGAACAATGTTATTTTTAAGCGTATTCAGAGCAATGCAAACTCAAAGTGCATTTCAATAAATTTAAAATAAATATTTTGAGTTTCTAATTTTTGACAGCACACCAAAAGACTTATGTAACAATCTCTATTGTGTCCATTTACAAAAGGTTGGAAACTTCTATTAAAACTATATATTTGAAAAAAACCGTCTCATGTTGAATTTGAAATAAATTGATTGAGACAGCTTATAGCAGCAGTACAGGAGTGTTGAGTTCTGGATACAAAAGTTTTTGACGGAAAGTGAGAAAATGTTGCCTCGATCAGCATTGGTGGGATGGATTGAGGTTGACTTTTGCATGCAAACGTTTTTTACGGCGACAAAGAGGAAAGAAGTATTGAGTTCTGTATACCGCACTTGTGTACTTTTCACGCATAAGGAAAAATATTTCGAAGCGAAGGGTATTCCTTATAAGAAAATTTTTAATGTTCCATATCGCAATTGGTCGCTGAGAGATACCGAGCATTTCCAGAATTTTTTTTATAGTACACGAAGTCTGCTGTTTAGATTTAAATAATTGTGAATGACTAATTTAAATAATTGCAATGTGTATTTTTGTCATTTCCATCATTACCCGTATTAAGTTGAAGTGGTTTTACCATGTTTGCAGGAAACTGTATGAACTTCACGAGATTATATTGTGATTTGCTGTTTCTTTTCTAAACAGCTTTTGGCAGCCTGACGTAAGATTAATTGTAAATAAAATAAAATACGATTATTCTATGTTTCGGTTATAGTGTGTGTGTTGTTTGTAATTAATAGATATTATACGTTTATATACAGCCTCAAGCAATAATGTGAAGCAGAAATACCCATACAATACTGCACTTTGCTTTAATATTTAGAACACTACGAATTTTAATATCCAGAAAACAAAAAATGGCGACGAGTGTTGCTATTGCAAAATTATTCGGTGTAACATAGCTAGTTTTTCGATTGAGATTAACAACTTGAAAGGCGATATTTCAAATGAAGACACTCAACCAAGTGTTAACGTCAACAGTAACTTTAATTTGTATATTGAATGCTAATTTGGCGATAAATATGGTTGATCTCAGACAGCATACTTTACTATAACTTACACAGTGAAATTACCGACGATTAAAATATAACCCTTCGGAAGAAAATTAGTGAATTGGCAAAGTTTTTGATAGAAATTCATTCTTATGTACACTCCAATCCAAACCTATCAACTATGACAAACACGTTTTTTTGAGAGACTGCATAGAAGATGAACCTTAACGATTAGTCGATGGAATTAGATTACTGCAGATACATATGGAACAACATTGCAAATTTTATAAGGCTATTGTATTAAGCGGTATTGAAATGGGGATAAATTACAGTTGAATGTGAATTTCAGGAGATATGTAATAATTTTTCACGTGTGAAGCGGTACTGTTATATAATGTATATTTAAGGTACAATTCAAAAATTAATAAACTTGATGCAGAATATTTCATTAAAAATCGATTTTATTTACCCGATAGTGTAAACAATGATTCGAACATATTCGTTCAACTGGGTTCAGATTACTTTTGATGTTGCTCGACTGATTCCAAAAGCTTCCAAACAAAGTTTCATCACCTTGTTTCTAATGGAGTAAAGAAAGGTTGGCTTGATGATGAAATTGATATTGTTCAGCTTCAGCTAAAAAGAAAATATTTTTTCTCCTGCAAGAACATCATCATTCGTTTGACATTTTCTTATAAAAAACCACCATTAAATTTGAGTGTTTGTTACATGGTATGAAGAAGGATAAAGAAAATGATTTTGGCGATGAGCTTAACAGTTCTAGCTGGCAAAAATATTTCTTTTTCCAATGGCGGGCACACTTGGGTGACGAACCCTATGCCACAACAAGGCCACAAACTGCTACTCATTTGTCGTTACCTAGCGGGCACCTGTGAACCAAGTCACGGAGGCGAGTAGGAAACCACCACAAACCCGTTTAGAGGGTTGGCCACATTCATACTTCATCACAGAAGAAAGGAAAGAGAACAGAGTAAGAAGGTAACATCCATACCCGAGCTGGGATTTGAACCCAGGGCCCGTAGCTCAGAAGACTGGATCACTAACCACTCAACCATCGGTCGGCAGCTAGCAAAAATATTATTTCAAAGAAAACGATTTGTTTTTAATGGCAGATGGTAAGTTATGGGATTTAGTATACACGTTCTGTGTGTGTGCTTCCACTTTAATTTTTTTCTTTTTTATTTAGTTTTGTTATTTAAAAATAATTTGCCATTCATACATGGTTTACATAGGAAATTAAAAAATAAGAATATAAAATACTTTTACAGAAGAAAAAAATACCTCGAAATATGAGCCATTTCGTTACATAATTGCAAATGAATATGAAACATAAATGCCGATTATTATTCTCCATGTAAGTTGGAAGTTAACTCAACTTTTTTAATGCAAACTGTGCATTGTGTGAATGTTTAATCTCGTTATTCATTCTTGTATAATTGCTTTTTTACACATTATGCACAGTGCACTGAATAACCAGTTTGATTCCAAGATTGATGGATTTTCTCTTGTTATTTCACAGCGTTTCAGACAACTTCATACAAATCCAGAGAAGAAATGCAGACGTCTGCTCAGATTTTCGAAGTGAGCTTATTGCAATTGTAGAAGGTCTGGACTCCGTCATGATGCTTCCGCAGTTACTGGATATCTGGATTTTTTCTGATAGTAGAAGTGCTATTCAGCATTTGGCTGATTGGCATCATGTGAGGGATAGTACTAGTGCAGACATCCTCAGCAAACTAAAACATCTTTCCTATGGTCATCATGTCCACTTTCAGTGGATTCCGTCCCATGTGGATGCTGCTGGTAAGGAAATTGCTGACAGTTTGGCAAGAGCCGGGGCTAGCGATGTCACCGCGCCTGCCGCTTTTCTTACTCATGTAGAGCCTTTTTTCTAAATTTAGGGCAACTACTATCCCTACCTTGATTATCCCACCTGTGCATCCTTGGTACCAGGTGAGGTGTCCTGGTCGCTCCTTGGCTCCGTACTGCAGTAAACGAGATTAAACTGCACTTGCACGTTTTCTTAGCGGCCATCTGCTTTCTATGACTTTCGTAGGTGGTAACAAACATTTCGAGACCTGCACTAAGTGTTCTTCGGTGCAGGATCTCCTGACCACATTTCATCTTGTTTGGAGCTTACCACGCACGACCTGATTCAGGATCCCCTTCTGGCGCTTGACTTTTTTAGGGTGAATGGATTCGTGGACCTGATCTAGCATTGCTGATTACGGTGATTGGAAACAACAACAATGCAATTTCATTCTAGAAGACACTATTTGTAGTCTTTACTTATAGCTTGTAGATACATTATTTAAATACACAGTTTTTGTGTAAAAAGACAGCTTAACTTGAAGCACGTTTGTGAAAGTATTATTTAGCAGTATGGTTTTCCAGGTGAATATGTTAATGAATCATAATTGTTTTATTCCTGAAAGTAAATAATAGTCAAAAGGATTTACAGATAAAAACAAAATGTTCCCACTATCAGTATTTCTGAAAAATTAGCGAAATTGGGTTCTATTCCATTTCACGGACAAAATGACAGAACCTATACTAAGCAAAATTTAAACCAACTGCCAGCTTATAGAATGTGGGTTTTAAAACTAGTTTACCTCCAAATCTTATCAGCACTAATTGAAGTAAAAATGTCCTTGCCAAATTGCCTTATTCGATCTACGAAATCATGAAATAAGAAGATATAAACAGAGGATGATACGACTCAAAAGATTTATGGAAATCATTGACCAGATAAAAATTACAAATGGAACCATATATACTTTTCCACTACAATATGATTTGCATTATATTGCTCTAGCATTTGTATGTGAACCATTATATCTTTTGTCATTTCTGAAATAAAAATGCTCACGCGAAGAGTAAGAGACTGAAATCACGTAGATGTTAATAAAGGTAGGAGTGAAGAAATCTTTTAAATTTCACGCTGTAAACGGAAACTAAGATTTTAGAAAATTTAACGATTGTTAGAATCCAAAAGGAAAACAACTTGTTACAACTTCATTTTTGCCTTGACACAAAAACATTGTTTCAGTGATATTTCGAAAGCAAGACGTGGAATAGTACAAAAAGTTTTTGCTTCAAAAACTTTTTCGCAGATTCTGACAGCGGTTTCCGTATGCACAAAAAATATTCTAATGCAAAATTCATCACCAAAATTTCAAAATCGATTTTCCCGGCAAAAGCTTGCGTAATTTTCATATTTTGGAAAACTAATTGCCAAAAAATTGCAACGATTGTTTTTGAATCAAATTGATAAAAATAAAATTACATTAAAAAAGAAAGAATAAATTAGATACAAATTTTAATCAATATATAAGCGCTAGTAAGATTATTCGATGTAGAAATTCGCGATCGATATTTTCATTGATTAGCAACACAATGAGGGAAATAATAATATTTATTTTTCTACGCAGTTTATACGGCATACGCAGTTTCTAATTCCGTATAAAAGTCGTATGAAACGTGTGAAACTGTCAAAGGTGAAGCATAGAGCAACTGTGTCCGGAATCAAACTTAGAACAATCTGCCTAATGCACTAAGGTCTTAACACTAAAGCTAGAGAAGTTATACTATCAGACGTGAGACTCCGTAACACAGTGAAGCATCCAACAGAAAAAAGTAAAGTGTCATAAGAAATTGAAATATCAGAATAGTGTGTGACCTTGAATTATTAATCTGAAGAACTTGCAAACATTTATTATCAGGGGACAAATTTGTTAGGGCGCTGAAGAAGCTTTTGTAATCCTTCCCATCCAATAAATTGTGCTGATTAACATTTTGTTAGTAATTTTCATACATATGTAAATCAATATTTATTTTAAATGCTTAACACGGGGTTTCAAATAAACTGGGAACTTTTCAACTGTAAACAAGATCCAGATACACATAACACTAATTAATAAATATTACACAGTTATAGTTATTGATATTATAAATACTGTAATGAATTTTCTAGCATTAGGAAATTTTGTTATCAATATTTTTCTTAAAAATAGCAATTTTTTTACGCGTTTGAATATTTGATAAAATTGAAATTTTAAAATAATTTCAAATTATATTGTGAATATCTTATCTAAAATTGTACAATTTAAATAACAAGCCCTACTACAATTGATTGTGTTGACCGATGGCTGAGTGGTTAGCGCTCCTGACCCCTGAGCTGTGAGTCCTGGGTTCAAATCCCGGTTCGGGCATGGATGTTACTTTATTTCTCTGTTCTCTGTGTTTTTCTATCCTTTCTTCCGTGAGGATGTATGAATGTGGTCCATCCTATAAACGGGTTTGTGGTGGTATGGCGCGGGTAACGCTACTCGCCTCCGTGACTTGGTTCACAGGTGCCCGCTGGGTAACGACAAATGAGTAGCAGTTTCTGGCCTTGCTGTGGCATAGGGTTCAACCCTCAAGTGCCCACCGTTGGAAAAAAAACTTATTGTTTGGTCTGGAACTATACATAAATCCTAGAATGAATGGTATATCCATAAATAATTCATATTTATTGATATTCATATTTTAATTGAAAAAAGAAAATTTTAATATCAATATTTTCTAATAAGTAGGCTATATTTACGAGGTATATTCGGAAAGTAAGTACCATTTTGTAAAACAAAAGTGTAACAGAATTTTTTTGTTTCCAGCCGATATTATTTTTACAGGAGAAATTATATATTAAATTATTTTTCTACATATTTTCCGCCAAGGTTGAAGCATTTGTCGTAACGTGTAACCAGCTTTTGTATACTTCTCGCCATTCACGATAGCCACGATTCATAGCATTTTTCACCTTAACGTCGCATCCTAAGTGCTTGTCGTCAAGCTTGTGGCTTCGTGCAGAAAAAGTGTTAATCGGATGGCACCAAATCTGGACTGTACGGTGGATGATCCGATTGCTGACAAAGAAACTGTTGAAGCATCGCTTTAGTGTCACAAGTAGCGTGGGATCCAAATGTTGTAATGGAGGAACACTATACCATTACTCAGCATTCCTCTCCATTTGTTTTAAATTGCAGCGGTAGTTTTCTTAAAGAAAAGAAATATCATCATCACGCATTGACGGTTTTTCCTATCTGAAGAAATTCAGTAAGTAAAACCTTCTTCATATCCCAGAACACAGTGCATATGATATTTTTCTGCTGACATTGTCGTTTTGAACTTTAGTTTTTACGGAGATTGAGTTCTCTTTACTCCATCATTGACTATTGTTTTAGATATGGTGTGACATGGCGAATCCACGTCTCATCACCTTCTACAATTTCTGTTAAAACATGTGATCTGCCTCTTTTCTGTGTTGTGTGAGAGTGTCGGTTTTTTACAATTTCATCCAAAACACAGTACTTGAATTATGCGGAAATTCGTTTCAAAGCGTCGTCATTGTGAAACATTTATCTTCATGTATTTTTTCATCAAATTTTTACCAGATCATCGTTGACAACAGAAGACCACTTCGAGCCTCATCGTAGACATTTGTTCGACCTTCGATAAACATTCTAACCCACTTTCTTTCCATTCACATCACTCATCGTTCCTTTACCATAAATATCTTTTATTTGTATACATATTTCAGCCGCTTTCATAATCCTAGCGTTCAAAAATCGAATTACAGTACGAATGTCACATTGACGAGATCAATAATTAATTGTCTTAAGCATATTACATGTGTACAGCAAACTTTAAACACAACGTGGAACAATCTAAATGGCGAGAATTGCGAGGCAGTGTACAAGGTAGACTATTGCGCATGTGCGGGACACACACAACTGCATTATAGCGGCGGTACAGTGTAACGGTACTTATTACAAATTGCACAATTATACAATTTATATAATTGTACATATAAATTGTACAATTGTATAAAAAATACTAATTGTACAATTTATATAATAATTTCTTCTACGACTGACTATTCTTTATGTGTAATTTAATGTAAATCATAGAAAAAGTTATTAATATTCATAATGAAAAAAAGAAAATTTTAATATCAAAATTTTTCCATAAAATCTGACACATATTTTTGTTTTAACTAATTTTATTATATTTTACAGAATTTAAATTACATTCGATTTTATTAAAAAATGTACAATTTATGTAATAAGCTCCTCTAAAAATTTCGATATTTTTAAGCAAACCGTTGAATAAAAAAATAATGAAAAAGTGTGTATTTAACACGTGTGATTGTTTTTTGAAAGCAATAAAAATATTCTTTTCAAGTAAGACATTTTATTGAACACTTTATACTACACTAAAAATGCATTACATTTAAATTTGCAAAAATTTCTCTTTTTCTAAAGTAAATTTAACAATAATTATATAAAAAAATATCCATAAAACCACAGCTATTTAAGAACTGTATTTTTACCGTCTCCTGAAAAAATCAACAAAGTTTTAATGTCCTCCGAAATATACTAACAGATAAAATATATACTACATAAATTAAAATAATAAATTCTAGCTACGTTTATTATGAAGATTTGAAAATACTCATTAGAGCGAATTTTGGATCGATATTTAGAAAATTTATGTCAGCATCTACAAATATTATAATTCTGACACATTGAAAAAGAGGAAGTGGATTTTAGCTGAAAAAGGTGATTAGTTTAAAAAAAATAAATACCATACAAGTTTCAGATGAGTGACACTGATAAAAAGCTGAATTGTTTTTAATAAATTCATTTAAGCACATTTTTTTAAAATTGTATCGGAAAACAAAATAATTTTTTTTAACCTAATGAATAATAGCTATTATAACCAGTGTAAATATTTTATCACCAATTTTAATATTTTACATCTCTGTGTTTCTAATAGAAACTTTTTTTAATAGAAAATATTTATGCAATTTATATAATATTTTTTTGTTTTTGCGCTTAACATTTTAATTTTTTTCTAAATCTAGTCAAAAATACTTTCATTAAAATATTAATATTTGTTTAAAACAGGTCTAAAGCTATTTTTCATTCTTTATGTGAGTAATAAAGAGCAACATTTTTTTAATAAAATTAAGAAATGAAAATAAAATAAACAACAGAAAAAGTAGAGAGCACTAGGTAATTTAAAATAATAAAGATGAACATTTCAATAATGTGAAATTGATCTTCTGATTAAAATATACCATGCGTTTCACGTGACGTTGTTTTCACCACGAATGTATAAGCACAAAGGAGTAAATTATTTGACAGGGGCAATTTTATGTTTTGTAAACAGGACAAGCCGTTCTTATCTCTCATTGTCCACAGCGGTCGGATGACATGTTTTGATTCTCTACCATGATTCTTTTAATATTTATTTTCCCTTTTCAATTTCATTTGTTTTTTTCTTTGTTTTACATTCCTATTCTAGATCTTTTCTACTTGTAGTCATATTTTGGTGAAAAAAGTGTTAGCAAGAATAAAACGACATTTAAACAAACTCACCTTTTTGGAATCAAATTTCCTACAATGGGTATGGTTGTCAATTCTGTTGATGACAGCAACTCTTTCGTAAAATGATTTTTAACAGCAACTCGAAATGTCTGCTATTTTAGAAAGAATCTTGATGTGAGTGGTGTTTCATTGGAGTTTTGACACCCTTGAAGTAAATTCTTCAATTTTGGTGAAATTTTTCTAAATTGTGCTTTTTTTTAATTGCAGGTTGTATCTTTTATTTGGACCCTCCTCATTGCTGAAAATGAAATACGGAGCCAAATTAGTAGATTACGTCGCCAAGCTGGATTGTTCTAATACTTTGCACTTTAATAATGACTATGTACTTTAATGAAAGAATTTAAAGTGCATAGTCTTTGGTCTTTCATATGATGATTTTCGAACTGGACTTTTATTAGTTGCAATTTGTTCGAACTGCACTTTTATTGGTTATTACTACGTAACATTTTTATAAAAATAATTCTCAGACGATAGTTTTTCTATCAATATATATATTTCCAAAGGTGGCCACTTGGGTGACGAACCCTATGCCACAACAAGGCCTGAAACTGCAACTGACTTGTCGTTATCCAGCGGGCACCTGTGAACCGAGTCACGGAGGCGAGTAGCGTTTTCCGAGCCATACCACCACAATCCCGTTTATAGTGTGGGACGCATTCATACATCATCACAGAAGAAAGGACAGAGAAAGAAAGTAACATCGCTGCCCGAACCGGGATTTGAACCCGGGACCCACAGCTCAGGAGTCAGGAACGCTAACTACTCAGCCATCGGTCGACTCAATCAAAATATATTAAAATGATAGTTTTAGTTAAGATCATTAAATCTACTGGAAATTCCAATAAAAAATAATAGTATTCTAATATTTCTGGGCCAAATATTTTAAAATAATTAATTAATTAGAATTAGATACTTTTATTTCGAGAAATAGAAGATAAATCAGAACAAATAAATGTGGCGATTGCTTATATGCTTTCTATACCTTCCAGCGGACCTTTTGAGACCCACAAAAGTTGAATGCATAAATAGAAATGCTCTTTACCATAAGTTTAGAATGTGGAATTCTTATTTTTTGGTTTTCATTTCAGTATGCAAAAGTTTAGTACTAATTCTTCAAGGATTGTTGTGTTTATTTCACAAAATGAATTGTAGTTCTTGTTTAATTTTTATTTCCTTCTAGAAACTAAGCAAATAATTTTGTCTGCGAGGATCCAAAAACGATATTCTTCTTAGTTTCTTAGTTTTATTGTGTCTGCCATACGAAAAATGTTAATGGATGATAATCGCTGTACCTATCAAATGATACAGATGGAACTTAACATTGGATCCGCAGCCATACGCAAAATCATTCATGAAGAATTACATATGAAAAAAGTAGTTTGCCGTTGGGTTCTTCATAATCTAACTGAGCATCAAAAAGTGTCAGAATCAGTAAAGAAACTCTTAATATGATAAATGATGGTGGCCACCGCATCATTTCTAAAATTGTAACAGGTGATGAAGCATACATACCGTTTTTGACGTTCCAACACGTCAAGAAAGCAAAGGATGGGTCTTTGAAGATGATCCCACGCTGACAATGGTGAAAAAACAACGCGCACTGGAAAAAGTGATGTATGCTGTTTTCGTCAGAAGTACGGGATTGGTCAAAGCCATCAAGTTGGAAGGACAGAAGACAGTAAAAGCAAACTGGTATACCACTCAATGTCTGCCTGAAATTCTACAAGAACTGAATATTAGGGGATTAATGCTTCACCATGACGATGCATCTTCACATACAGCCGGATTAACAGTTGAGTTTCTTAAACAAAAACAAATTAAAGTGATCGAACATCCGCAGTATTCACCTGATCTAGCTATGTTCAACTTTTGATTATTCTTTAATTTAAAAAAGAACTTACGTGTAAGTCGTTTTCATTCAGAAGAAGAGATTGATGTGGCTTTAAATGCATTTTTTTCATCTATTCTAAGAAATGAATGGCTTGAGGCATTTAATCTGTGGAAAATTCGTCTACAAAAATGCATTGATGCTGGAGGAGACTACTTTGAACACACCTAAAATTTTGTAAGTATAACTTTAAAAACCTAGTTGTATCTCAAAAATGCAAGAAAAGAAAGTGGATTCTTGTTGAAAAAGGTGCTTGGTTTGAAAAAAGTAAATCATAGATAAGTTTCAAATGAGTGACACTGATAATAAGCTGAATTTCTTAAAAATAAATTCATGTAAACATATTTTTAAATTTGTATGGAAAAGGAAAATAATTTTTTTTAACCTAATGAAGAACAGCTATTAAAACACACACACATGTATCCCCATGTGGTCTAGTGGAACCAGACCAGACATATGAGATCAAAGACAGACAAAAAGTCCAAAAGCAGATGTGGACTTTTCACAGCCTCCTCACGAGAAAACCCCAATCACTTCAAGATGTGTTGCGAGAAAAACGGGCATTGTCGCACTTGGGGCATGTTGGGTATTTTCTTTCATCGTCCTCAAAGATCATACACTTCAAGTGGCCAGTAGAAAGTCGAGAGAATGTCGTCTGATGTACTCTGGAGCCCTTAAATGTTGTAGCGGCTCCAGGATGTCTTTGGAAATACCAAGGGTGAGCAGGAGGGTCAGCACAGGTTTTAGAAGTAAGTTGTTTAGTAATGGAAGAGATCTCTGATGGTGTTAGTGCCATGCGATCTTCCGGGTTCAAAGGATTACTGGAGGCAGCCTTTGCAAGGTCGTCGGCTACTTCGTTCCCAGGAAGACCAACATGCGAGGGGACCCACTGGAGGTGGATTGGATGTTGAACTGAAAGGCTTTTCAACAAGGTAGAATTCTTCTACTAGTATTGTCACCGATGGATTGACAATTGAAAAGGTGCTGGATCGAGGATCGAATGTCTGTAAGGATCCATATCTCCGAGAAATCATTTTGTGTATTGTTATCTAGCAAAGAAAGTCCACTCATGATGGTGATGAGTTCCGTTCTGAAGACGGACGTGTGGTCAGCAGTTCTTTTTCAAGCTTGATGGAGTGGTTGGGGAGTTCAATACATACTCCGCTGCCAGTTGCATTGGTCTCCAATTAGTTTCCATCAGTATAAACCCTGGTTGCTCCGATAGGAATCTTTTCAGTTGTCTCTAGAGCCAATTGCTGTAGTAAGTATGTGTGGTCCGACTTTTTACTTGCATCGAGCGTTAGGTTGGGATGGAAAGTGACTCCCTGGAGGCCAAACGCAGGGTTAATCAAAAGTGTCAAGCAGAAGGGCTCAACATAAGAATACAGCAAATTCTGTAAATGTGCTTGGGAGAATGGAGTATTACGTTTTATCCTTTGGTTATTACTCCAATTAATTAAATATTGTGATGTACCATGAGTCTAGAAATAGTTGTTAATGTAACTGTACAAGTTAAATTTGGCGTTACTCATGCTATTTACATTTTAAGACTATTGTCTTAAAGCCTCTTAATCATCTTAAGCATCCTAATTTTTTTAAATTTTCAAAGCAATTTAAATAACGTTAAATAATTTTTTTATAGTTCAACGCGAATTGGCATGGTATCCGGTATCGAACCCAGAACATTCTTTCTAACGTATTAATGATTTGACTGCATAGTTGGCTTAATCTTGTCTAACGATTTGCAAATTCGTACATATAGTGAAAATTACAATATAGAACAAGAAAAAAGTTTTTAAAATCTGAAATATCGAAGAAGCGCGCTCCTGACTCATTGAATCAAAGAACACGGTAACATTTATTCGCAGGGAAAATTGTAGAATGAAAGAGTGCTTCAAAGTGCAATATACTAATCCACATGCAGGTTGTATAAAACATGCATACACAAATAACAAAAGATAACCGGAATCGAACCCTAAGCCTTCTGTCTAACATCTCACCGTAACAATTTGCATAATTATGCTTTGGACGTTTGAAATTGATTTATATCATGAAATCAAACACAATAAATTAAAGTCTAACAAAATTTATTTCTATTCAATGAGCCGAATAAATTTTTTGATTTAGAAACATTTTGTTTTTACTTAGTAATATTGATTAATAATTATTTAACAATCTTTTTCAGCAGCCTTTATGCCCTAGTTTGTTGGGGCACCGTTCGGAAGGCAGTGAGTTGGAACTCCGTCGTGGTCTCCTTGTACTCCAAGGAAAAGGACACCTCTAGGGGTGGCACGTCAAGTATTGGAGGTTCTCTGCTTCTTATTAGGCAAGAATGCCATTTGGCTGAGTCCATTTGACAAGCGGAGCCCAACATGGAAGTAACTGCAACTACAAAATATCAAAAAACCTAAATTAGAAGCAATGCCAAGTATCGATGCAGGTTGCATGAAAGCTGCATTGCCAAACTGCAATATCCGACGCAGTTGTACCCGGGATCGTACATGGAAACTTTTTCTTAAGTTACAAATGTATTATAGCCATGTTATAGGCTGAATATTATACAATTGCAATCGTTGTTAGAATAACAATCTTGATAGATTTATAAGAATTTTTATATAAGCTTTTAATTTATAATTCTGTTGCGTCCCATGTTAGGGATTCATCACTAGCTTGTAAAAGCATGAGTGTTTGTCAGTGAGAAGTTTGTAGAAACGAGCGTCTACTCTCCATCCAAAGTTCCTGACATAGGATCACAGAGCAGGTGTGAACCGAAATAGTATGAAATAATAACAAATGTAGGATTTGTAAATGTTTGATACGCACATTGAATAAGAATGCATATACACATAATTTTCTGACCACGCGATTTCTAGCCTTATAATCAGGAGAAAAATATTTTTCTTAACATTTGCATGCTTATAATGAATACCTAGAACAAACAATTTTGTTGAGCATTATATTACTAGGAAAATTTCATCTTATTTCCCAAGCACATTTTTTGTATACTTTTGAGAAGTATCTAAAGCGTTTCATATTGAAGAGAAAAAATCGAAAATTTTTACTATAGTTTATATATAACATGACTATGATATAAAGTAGTTTGGTATTTAATTTCAGAATATGCTAAGATATAATTCGCTATGCAAAATTCTATTTTGAAAACAAAGTAGAATCAGTTATGTATTCATTAGAACTAAAAATAGTTATACTATTTCATCCTATGTTTATGAATATTATGAAAACTGTCAGGAAAAGACATGTATTATACAAAGTCACCTAAAACATGTGGATATTACATAATGACAAATGCAGATCAATTAAGGAACGAGTGGCACAAGCTGAAATATCTCAATAGCGCCCTCTATAGATGAAGTCAGAGTACATGCTGTCATTTATTCACACTTAAAACTGTGACATCAAGGAAATTTTAAAATAAGAAGCTAATTATACTTTCAGTTGTAAAATCATACATACGCCATGCAGAAGTCCCAAATGATACGCGTATTGTGAGGTATCCGGAATCGAACCCTGAACCTTCTACCTAAATTATTTATACATTAATGCTATAATTGGTGAAACCTTACTGCAGGACATTTGTATTTGTACTACATAATGAAAAATGCAGATCAATTAAGAAACGAGTGGCACAAACTGAAATACCTCAATAGCGCCTCCTATAGATGAAGTCAGAGTACATGCTGTCATTTATTCACACTTAAAACTGTGACATCAAGGAAATTTTAAAATAAGAAGCTAATTATACTTTCAGTTGTAAAATCATTCATACGCCATGCAGAAGTGCCAAATGCTATTATTTCCGACGGTATTAGGAATTCTAGAACCTTCTACTTAATGCTTCAACGCCATAGATTGAGAATTCTTACAGCCGGACGTACAAATTCATATCCTGCGATGAAAAATTTGATAGAATATAGAAAATTGTCTTACATAACTGAAAATCGGAACAATACCCTCGTCTTAACATGCTAATGTAAGCTACATGCTAACATTTACAGTTAAAATTATGAAATAAAAAATAGCTTAGAAGCAGAGCTTAATTTTCCCTTCAAGGCTCATAAAAAATACATGAGGAATGCAAAATTGCCAAATGCAATGCGTTTTGCAACGGTACCTGGAATCAAACGTCTATCTGACGTACTAAGATTTCATGCCATAATTTGCGTAATCTTACTGTGAGACATGTGATATCATGTGTAAAGCAATATTGCCTAGTAAGAAACACGTTTTACTGCATAGGAAAAAACGCTACGGAATAGAGAAAAGTGTCGTACAAACTGAAATATCGGAAGTGTGCCTTCGACAAATTAAATTGAAACCTATTGTAACATTCACATATAAATTAGTGAAATTCAGTGAAAGTTTAAAGCGAAGCCATTGCTCGAGAGAAGACCTTTCGGTTTACGAAGTTAGATACTTTGACGAGAAGATTCCGACTCCCTGACATAAAGGCGAACAGTTGACAGAAACAAAGTTCTGAAGAGTGTGTTCACGGTGTTACAATTAAAGTTTCCTGTTAGGTGTTTGATGGTGGGACAGGCTGTTAAAACTTCCCTAGTTTGACAAATGATTACAGAAAATATTTGCGAAACACAACCTCGTAAAACCAAATGGCGTGTTCAGCTTCACGGTTCTTAGAGGAAACTGATTTTCAGTTTGTGAGAGGATTGCCGGATTAGTATGAGAACGGAGATCTGATTGTGTAATAGATGATATTATTCATCATTTAAATGAAAAAAATTGCAGATTTGTTTTCACCCCTCAACTTGTCTAGTGGTCAGCGTGCCTGACTGCGGATAAGGAGGTCCCGGTTCGGGCATGGATGTACTTTCTCTCTCTCTATCCTGTCTTTGTCCTTTCCTTGTATGAACGAGGTGTGAATGGTTGCCTACTCTATAAACGGGTACCTATGGCAAGTGTGTAGAGCAAAGTCGTACTTTCACCTTCATGGTGCTCCGATTAAAATTGAAAGACGCTCCCAATTGACTTAAATTCACATAACCAAGGCATAGCGAGCTTGGCTAGTCCAAGTGTCATTAGTAAAAACAACAACTCCGAATTTTCTGTTATTTTGATTGTGCAGAATTTACCACCACAATGTTTACGATTAAATCACCACCATAATGTTTAAAATACATTTTTATGAAACAAATGCACATAAAAAAATAGATCTATAACAATATGGGAACCTATACTTCTATTTCTTTTTGCCCCTCTTTTTTCTTTTTATTTTTTAAATAAAAATTTATTACATATAAATGAAATAATAAAAAGAAATGATTAAAACAAATGCATCTTAATGGAAAGATAAGTCAACCTAAATCGTTACATTTATATTAATATAATATATTTTAGAATAGAATAAAATATATTATATATTATACTATATAATATTATATAATATAATTTCTTATATATTATATTTTAGAATATATATAATGTATATTTTAAAATAGAATAGAATAATATATTTTTGAATAGAATATTAAAAATTAAGCTGTTATTTAGAGCAAAACATTTTAGTTACGTAAAAATAAAATTTTAATTTAGACATTCTCAATTTTGGTTTCTTATTGCTATTTTAGCTCATCACCACTCAAGTTCCGTCCAAGTGCACGAGTTAAGTTAAAGTACATGTTTTTCGGGACTATGGTTCTAAGCACTTTTTTGTTCATATCGTTATTGAAACCACCACCTAATTGAACTGAAAAAAATACTTACTAATTTTTAAGAAAATGCACAAATTCTATTCAATTAAAATGTTTTGCGAATTTCATTTTATACGAAAAATGTATTTGATTAAAAGATTTGATAGCTTATTATTTTTTTAATGGAAATATAAAATCAATTTTGTTTTCTTAACATCTTTAGAAATTTTATTAACTAAAAACACACGTAAACTTTAATGAAAAAATAAATATACGTTTTAAATGTATTTTTGTTTAATTTAACATTATCTAATCACTTATAAAAACAAACTGTTAAATTAAATTTAATAAACTATTTCTACGAAAATTTGCAATAAATCTTTCGAAAAAAATGACTTCAAAGAATTAAATTTAAAAAATATCTTTAAATACTAAATAAATAGTAAATACCACAAGGTTAAATAAAAAATTTAAAAAATCTTACTTACTCGGATGGCGTCATCGTCATATTGCTTGAAGATATTCTGCTGTTAACTGGATGAAGATGTCATGTGTATCCAAAGGGGTACGATAAACGTAAATGAAGAATAAGTAATCACAATATCTTGGCGGTTATTTTTAAATTGTGCTGTTGTTGCTAATCCCAGATGGTCCAATTCCAATACTAGACCAACTCCACAAGTCCATATAAACAGCCAGGATATTCAAAAACAATAAAGTTGGTTGGTTGGTTTGTCGCTCAACTGTCATTTTTTGCACACGAGGGCTAATTAGACCGGGACTTACGGTTTAAAGTGGAATCCGAACCACTACAAACATCCATGCCCGAGGTGGGATTCGAACCCACGAACTGTTGAACCAAAGGCAAGAGCGCTAACCATTCGGCTGCCAGCTCGGCACAAAAACAATAAAGGGCTTTGAAAAAGCCTCTTCCAAGTCAAAATTCGAACAGCTCAAGATATGCTCAGGCGACACCTGTAAAATATGAAAGAACCTTAGACATCAGCCATTCGTAATACACGAAATGAGATTACAGGGCCTGCAATATCCTACTAAAGAGATCAACTATCTGAAATTAACTTTCAGGATAAAAATAATTGGTTTCTACCTCTTCGAGTCCATCATTAAGTTTCAGAAATGATGAACACTTGCCAGATCATTCTCTTGAAGATGTAGAATAGGCATGAAAAATTCATCAGTATTGTTTGCACTGAAGTTTGCATTCTATACCAACATTCACCGCTTCGACTAGCGGTTATCATATCCAGTTGCGATCGCTTAGTAAAGCATCTAGAGAAGAACTATTACCGCTGCTTTTACACATGTGAGACTAAGATTACGCCAAGTCCTTAATACGTTAGGTGGAAGGTTCTGAATTCGATTCCGGATACCGTTTTAATATGCACCACACTTGGTACTTCTGCTTAGCGCATGCCTGTTTTGTACAACCTGAAAAAAATAAGTGTATTTTTGGACATTTTTATATCACGATTTTAACTAAATTTTACCAGTAATTTTAATAATACCTCAAAAGCTAATTATGTTCTCTGTATTTGTCGATCTTAAAAATTGAAGAATGGAATGATTTCTTAAAAACATCCAAGAAACTGCATAGCCTGAAATATGAATTAAAATTTAAAAAGAAATACAGTGAAAAATTATAACACACCTTTAAAATTCTTGATGGTAAAGATGCAGATGTCCTTCAAGAATATTAAACAGCAACTTTCAAAATTCAATTATATAAATATATTTTAGAAAAATTTAAAAGTTAAGAAGCATTTTAAATTAATTTTGTTGTTATGCATTTAGTTTATTTATTTGTATTTAGTTTTTCTCTTTTAATAATACAATTGAAGAATGGTTTTGCGAATTGGTTCCAAACGTTAAAAAAGTTCTTAAAAATATAAGTAAAATTTAAATTTAAAACCAATTTATTTACGAAGCTATTCTCTCTTTTTAAATAATTATTTTACTAAGAAATTTCAGTGTTTACTTTATAAGAAACATATTTATATTTAAAAGCTAACTTTTATTTTACTATTCATAAGTTAGGCAAAGTATTCTGTTATTGCAAGTCACGTTTTTAAATAATTCCACATTTCCCATTTTTGTAAATGCAGCATAACATTTCAAGCTATCCAGATAGAAATACTCACCATTAGGCTAATTGCCAAAGAGTTACTACTATAAATAGAGCTACAATTCATAAGTGTTTCATAAAGCAAAAGAAACACTAGCTATTAGTTTAAGTATTTATAAAGTATTTCGTTTTTATACATAGAACCTGATTTATTAAAATAAGATTATATCAATAATTAGACTTGATATTCATCATTTATATAAGTTCTGTTTTATTAATATTAAACATATTAAAATACACAACATAAATTTAAAATTTCATAACAGATAAAATAAAACATTTCAATTAACTTATTCATTATCGTTACAAATAAAAATAAATAGATTATAATACCAAGGCATTACGCTTTGACCGAAAAGAAAAACTATCAGACACAGGAGGTATACAAATGCGTCAAACAAAACCACCCCGTAGCTGATTCTTTTACTCTGTTGCTTTTAAAATACCAGGGATGCACCCCCTGTGACGAACTGGCATGCGTAAATAATTAATGACAGTTAAAGAAAACAAAATTAGATTTGAATAAAGCAATGCCATATCTGCAAAGTTCTAAGTGCATCAGCAATACAAAACAAGTATGCCGGTAAGGCAGAGTAGAAAATTGAATTTAAATAATATGGTGATAAAACCACTGGATACAGAAATTTAGTTTGGATAAGGGTAACAGAGTACTTAATCTTGTCTGCCTTTCAGCTCCTTGTTTGGTAGATGGTAACTGCACTGCCATCTTTCTTCTTGTTTGACACATGAAAACTCTTTTACATTTTCACTTGTCATTGTTCTCAATCATTCAATCATAGTTCTTAAGTCAGAATTTCATCCAGTCGCAATTTAAAAAAATACAGTGATTTAGAGGAGGAGCGGGCTTTCTTGTCGAGATTCATGGATGAGTCCCTCATCTTCACTCAAGTCATCAGGTAAATGCTCCGGACCTTCTTCAGCTATGGTATATAATAAAGGATGGACATAAAAGTGATCTCTATTGTTTCTTTTGCCAAGCATGTACTGCGAAGTGCATTGCACCGTCAACATCAGTTTCATATGGCGATTCCAAGACATTATCAACATTTGCAAAAGAACTCCGACATTTGCACTTAAAAATTGTTTCTTGCCTGCAGTGTAAGACGGGAACTTGATCAGGTGGCAGAAATTCAACATAAGAGGCTTAAATAGACTTGGGACTTTAACTTCAGCAATCTTTCTGTCTCTCTCTTATATATATATATATATATATATATATATATATATATATATATATATATATATATATATATATATATATATATATATATATATATATATATATATATAATCTCGAAATGCTTATGATTCTCGAATAAATTGTTAATCCAAGTTTTCCAAATTGAAAAGGAATTGGAAAAAAGAAACATTACTAAAAATAAAAATGCAAACGAAAAGGGCATGTAAATAAGTTCATAATTAAGAGAATTTTCCAAAATTTTCGTTGGTAAAATGGAATTAAAATTATTGCGCCTATGCTGGATGCCAGTGATTAGTCACTAGTTTGTAAAATTATAAGTAATAGTAAATTAGAAGTTCATGATAACCAGCGTTTTTTATATAGGGGCATGTACAAACAGGTATCATATGTATTATTTCCTACTTGTAAAATAATAATAAATGGAAGTTTTGCAATTTTTCGATATACACATTGAATAAGAACACAGACATAAAAAATAATTTTCTGATCAGAATTTCTAGTTTTAGAATCAATTGAAAAAATAAGATGTTTTATCATATTTTATTCGTAACACACATTTGTATATTTAATTAATACTTAAAACAAGAAATTTTGTTATGAATAATATTACTAGAAAAAACTCCTACTGTTTCCCATATTTGTTTTTGTGTTTGTCTTAGAATTAACTTAAGTTTTTTACAATTGAACATATTTTAAAAATATTATATTCTAGCTTATATATACTCTAAAATAATTTAATAAATGCATTAAAGATGCTATGAAAAAATTAACATGTTCTGGAAATAAAAGTGATTCAATCTTGAATAAAATTTTTTAGAACTAAAAATAAATGCTGATAATTTTATCCTATGACATTGATTGTTATGAAGCACAGTCAGGAAAACACATTTCTTATGTATTATTCAAAACCATATCAAAAAATGCTGACATGTGGTAATGAATTCTTTTAATTTAAATTTATAAAAATAAATAAGACTTTAGATACTTAATACCCATTCAATTATCCTTTTTAATACTTATTAAAATAGCAAGTCATATTTTACAAAATGAAAACTAAGTATATGGAAAAACATATATGTAATACATCAAATCACTTTTTTGTGCTTCAAAAAATATTTATATGTACAGAAAAACCACTACACTTGTTTCCTATGTAACCCAATTTATATTAAAAAAAATAGGATTTTTTACAAATTTTCCAAATATAAATAATGGTTATATTCGGTAAGGAACGATCTACAATTATCACAACAATTCAGTTATATTGAAATAGGATGATTGTGCAGTAAATGGTGAGGTACTTGACTTCTTCCTTGTATTCACCAAAGCACGTATTTGAACAGGCCTCAATACATGGCTAAGTGCATAATCATCCTGGAAAATCCCGTCTCCTATAGGAAACAAGATTTGCATCATAGGATGAAACTGATCTCTGCTACAATTGTCTCCAGACATCCTTCCTTCCAGACTGCGATTTAGCAGCTGCATACATGACAGTTTGAAGGAGATAATCAAGATCCCATGCTTGTGCATGTCTCATACAAACGTGCACTTGTCACTTATTTGGTAAAAGTGCCCAAAATGATTTGTCAGGCTATATTAGTTTCTTCACTTTTCTTAACGTTTTTTACTGGAAAATCTTTTACTTCCGCTTTGGCGATAAAACAGCCCTCACTACCATATAATACAATATATAAGTCGTAGTAAACTTTCATAAAAATATTGAGCGATGATGTTTATAAAATTTATAAAATATTTTTGACGTCTTGGTAGTGTCTATTTAACATGGCCAACATTTAGATCGTTACTGGACTCAACAATTTCTGATGTTTAAAGGAAAAAGTGATATTTGATTAAATGATATTTTTAAAGATTCAATTATCAATTATTAAAGACTGAAATATAAGTTTGATAATAATGATATCCATAAATATTTTCTGATTAATTATTAGTATTACAAATTATATTATTTAGTACAGACTGTATAAATCTAAAATATATTTTCTTGACCTAAATTTTTTAACACTTAATTTTAATTTGAAAACTAAATAATAACAAATTTATTAAAAAGGCAACATAACCCTCATTATATTTTTAATGACTAAACTTTTATTATTGAATACTAGCTTTCTTAACTGGTAGATCAGTGTTTACAAAGAAAAAAATAAAAAATTTAATACATATAACATACTGGAAATTTTTAAAACTTACCCTTTTTTTGTCAATAGCATACTGCAGATTTCTCAATAAAAATATTTGCAGACTGAACATTTCAGTTCTTTCAAGAAATCTGAAAAATGTAAAAAAGATAATTTTAAATAATGAAGCTTAAACCATGATTTTTTCAAAAATTTCATTTTAATTCATTCAAAATATTATGAAAATTTTCTATCTGAATATAAAATAAAACGAGTTAGAAACTAAAAGATATTGAAATTATTTAACATTATTAGTTTATAGAGAACTTTATCGTCTCATAACTGCTTAAGCATTATTTATTTTAAACGAATATGTCATCTTTACAGAATGATTCCAACATCGAATTTATAAAACAAAATACTGACAATTATCTAACTCTTGTGATTTTATGAATTATATTTTAGTAGTAGTAAAAGTATAAAATGCGGATTTTTAAATTTGTATTTAATAAATACTTTAATGATAGATACACCATTTGGAAATAGCAATAGGAAACAATGTTTTTCGAACACAGATACTGAAACACATTTTATTCATTTTACTCTCTTGTTTTTTAAAAGATTTTCCATATTAAATTTAACATTTTAATTCATTTGCTGTTCAGAACATGTATAGTTTTAATACAATTTATTCATTTCAAAAATTGGATCTAAAATCTTTTGTTAAAGTAAACTTTCGCGATATGTTTACTGTAGATTATTAGTATCATTTATTATATTTAGAAATGTAACTAAAAGATTAATATATTAAGAGTTTCATGTTTTAATTTGATCAAGTAAAATATTAAATCACTTTTTAGTTACCTACAAAATTGTTTAGTAGCTTCTAAAGTGGCCACAAAAACAAAAAGTAAAGAAATTAATAATATATAAACATATACTCAAACACTAGATGAATACATAGAATTAATGCAATAACAGAAATGTGCTTTAAAATTTTTAAATACTAAAACTGAACACATTTATATTCATTTGCATATAACTTAGAAAAGTTCATTTTTACCTGTAAATGGTTTCAAAAGAAGAAGCGTGAATTGCTCTCTAGAAATTATGTATGTCTGTTTAATAGATATGAGTTAAAAAATATTACAGCATGCACATGTTTTGATTGCCAATAAAAATAAATGAGTGTGGTTGTATTAAAAAAATCCTGCAATTAAATCTGAGAAAAATCCAGCAATAGTTTCAAAACATGTTTTATTGCTGCATAAAAAATATTTTATACTTACACAGAGGATCACTCTCTTATCCAATCACAGTAAATCTATGGTGTTCGAACTCTAGGATTAATAAGGCTATTTTACACTTGCAATATTAGTTTGAATACTGCAATGTTGTTGTTCTCGTGTGTCAGCTAGGCTGGCATTATGGGGTGCGTTGCTTCACTTTTCCAACTGAACCATATTTGGTGTGGAGTCCGACTTCCTCAGTGCACACTTGCCATAGGGACCCGTTTATAGGGTAGGCAACCATTCACACCTCATTTATATAAGGAAAGGACAAAGATAGGATAGATAGAGGGAGAAAAAAAGTATATCCATTTGCCTGTTGCCCGAACCGGCAACAGGCTCGGACCGGCCCGAACCGGGATTCGAACCCAGGACCTCTCTATCCGTAGTCAGGCACTCTGAACACTAGACAGGGCAGGCGGCGAATACTGCAATAAATGACGAATATATTTTGAAAAATCTGGAATTGATAAGATATCAGATGTCAACTAGGACAAGTTCGTTCGTATATTACCGCAAAAAATAATGACTAATATAGTATCTTATAAACAACTCTTGAAAAAAGCGCAAATAATATTAGTTTTCGCTAAAATAGTTAAAAAAAACTTTTCCTCCAAATTCTGAAACTTTTTTCATACATTACTTAAGTATACCTCATTTTCAATTCTCTTCATGTGATAAAAATAATACAGTAAACTATCAACATACTTAATTTATGAAGTATTTCAAAATCATATTTAAAAAATTATTTTCAGTAGGTCTAGCAAATTAAGTTTGCATGATAATTCAAAATTTGCCTAATATTAATTCACTGTTTATGTGTTTAGTTCAACTAACAAATATTCTCTCCACTTTTCCATTTAAAAGCTAAAAACAAATCTTAGAAAAACCATACAATTTATATATGAACCCGATTCCCATGTATTTCAAAATCTCCAGATACAATCAAAAAATTCTTCCTTTGCAGTAAAAAAAGCTTTTCTATACTCTTTTCTCTTATAATAGTGAAAATATTGAATATACATCTCATTACTTAACAAATATTACGTACAGTTAAAAAAAATATTATTCATAGATATGTTTTGCGGTTGAATTTTCTTTAAATGTGGAGTAACTCTATTTTTAGTTATAAAATTTTAACCATAATATTTAATATTTAAAATCCATTTTTATAAGTAGTTTCATGAATATTTAATGAAAATAATCTTTAATTTGTGATTTTCTCATGCTTTTGGTGACACCGCATATAATATATCTGTTGCACAAATTTCCCAATCTTTAGTGAGGACAAAGTTATACCATTGTTAGCTTATGATGAGATTGATAACTTTTTGAACTACAGTAAAATCAAGAGCTTTTTCACTCAAAAATGCAGGGCTTTTTGCGTAATAGGACATACAAAAAACTTTCAGATTTCTAACGATAATGTGAAGCAACAAGTAGTCTAATCCCAGTGGTAACCCAATTGTCCGATGATAGAAACCACTCACTGGAAACCAATGTTATTTTTGAAAAAATTAGTCTCGTATGGTACCTATAACTAAATCCTTTTCCCATATTGATTGAAAAATTCTAGGCTTAATTAAAAATTTCTCTTACGATTTAATTTATGGGCTGAAATTTTATCTTGAAAGATTTTCAAAACATGAATATCCGTCCCTGAGATAGTAAAGGTATATCACTGAAGTGTAAGATGTCATCTTTACTAATTTTATACAATCGAACATAAATTCATACTGTCAGCTGAAATTATAAACTTTTGAATCTTTAAAATAATATTGTTGATACAAGTAAGACTTTTCCTTCAACTTAAATTTCTAACTAAGTATTTTTTATGAATAAAATTTATATTGCTTTTCAATTTTTTTATATACGCCTTGTTTTTGGAATTTTTCTGGGTTACCTCCCTTGCAATATGTAAATCAATGAAAAGTTCTACTACAAGGGAATATACACAGTGGGTATTAAAAAAATCCTTTTGCCGATAGGCTGCCTACAATGAGGTATCAAAGCTTTTATGAATTAGAATACATTTTACATTACTTTTTATGGAATAACACAAAAATAATTTTGATGAAGCATAATATTTTTGTTATTTTTGTACTTCTTAAACAGTAGTTAAAATTGAAAGATATTTTGAACAAATTTTGCGATAAATCAAGACGTTTGCTCTGTCAATAAATAATCAGATATTTATTGAAAGAACAAACATCTTGTATTTATAGTAAAAAGTCTGTATACCTTTGTTTTCTAGTACTAGTTACCTTGCATTCATAAAACATAACATGCATTTATCATAATGTACTGAATAGAATTTCATACTTGTAGGAATTAATATGTCGCACTTTGAATTAATAGGTCGCAAAAATAATTTAATGATAAATAGTTCCAAAAATTAATGGAAATATGTTGTAATCAGCCACCAATTGAAAACGACCATATGCAAAATTTTAATCAAATAATTTTAAATCGTTGTATCTTTTATGTTTAGCTCACTCTAAATTTCTGAATATTTGTTAAGATATTTTATAAATAATAAGCACCTACATAGTACTTAAAAATATTCTATGTAATGAAAAGTTAAAAATTTTCCAAATTTTTTTTAAAATTTTCGCTAAATGCGGATCAAAATGAAAATACTTATGAACTTTCTGTATATTCTCAAGAACAATTGTTGAATAAAGAAAAAAATAACACACTTCTGTTAACTGCCTGATCTGATAAATTTAAAAATCAAAAGTATTATTAATAAAGTTCTCCAAAAAATTATAACCTCACTAATATGTCTATCAATTATTTAATAAATTCGATTGTTTCAAAACTTTTTTCAGTTTAAAATGAAGAATTGCATTATTATAAAACAATATTTTTAATTTGGTATTCTATTAAGAAATATTTTTGTAAAATATAATCACCAAAAATCGTAAAATTTATACTAATTGATGTCAAATAATTATAACCTAAAAGAAAATATTTCTTTTATTAACAAAATTATTTTACAAGTTTTACATCAAAAACTTCAAATTTGGCCTCTTTTATTTCGAATTAAATTAAAAATAAGATTTGGCATACTATTTACAACATTTATCATGACTTCTTCTAGAGAATTCCACGCATCTTTAATGGCACTTATGAGCTCTTGAATAGAGCTGTACTGTCTACTTTCGTCGCATATTCGGCAAAATTAATATTCCCCATATGTTCTCGATGGGATTGAGATCTGGAGAACGGGGAGGGTGTTGTAAAACAGGGATTTCTCGCGAATTTAACCAGTTTCTGGTACTGGCACTCTGATGAATTGACGCATTATCATGCATAAATGTGAAAGAAATATCATAATTTTCTTCTATAGTTCACGCTATCCAAATTATAAAAATTACCTAAGTGTAAGATGCCAACGCTATTAATTTTTAAAGACTGCCAAAAATTTAAAATCTTAGCCCTAATTTGTATACATAAAATAACATTCAAGCAATTAAATTTGATATACCTTTAGCCACCCAGTAAAAACAATGTAACTACGTTCAATGACTCAAAAAAACACAAACATACGATTTTTTTACTGTAGACTGGAAAAAAGGAAGATGGGTAGGTAACCTTTAAATTCCATTTACGAATATTGTAAGGTTAAATCATGGGTTCCCAAGCTTTTTTTTCTCGTGGACCACTTTCAAAGTTTTACTATTTTCGGTAGAGCCACTGCTGCTACATTTCTACTGTACTCCCAAAACTCCTAAAATATATCACTCTAAATTGGGTTAAGAAGAAAAAAAAGTAGGAAATTTTCTTGTGTCCTATTTATTAAAATAATACTTGTGGTTCAACAAAATTATAAACATTTATTATTACAAAAAATCAACAATGAACTCTGAAATGTAAATCAAGAATAAAAAATAGTCATACGTTTTGTTCTTGGCATTCCTATTTATACTAATGTCGATTGTAAGCACAGCGCAACCCGCATTTCATCTCTTTACAGGTCTAAACAAGCATCCCGGACGAGCGGGCGCACGGGCGGCACTTTTCAAAAATCGACGTGTGGTGTACACTTGTACTATTATTTATTGTTCTATTCAATTCTGTGTTTGAACTGAGTCTCGAATACTTTTGTGTACCTATCTAGTAAGTGATGCTACCTGCCTACGTTGATAGGTAAATCCAAGCCAAAATGTTTGTTCTTTATTATGAGAACCAGAAAACTTTTCGCGGACCTCCATTTACAACTTGTAAACCGCTGTTTTCTTTTCAGGTCTACGTGGACCCCCATGCGGTCTCCTATGGACCCCTGGGGGTCCACCTGGACCACTTTGGGAGCCTATGGGTTAAATGATACTTCATCACTCCCATGCAAGTTAGGATAGTTATTTTATCAACCTTATAATAGGTTTTTTCTTTACGAAATTGCTTCATCCAAAAATTACTGTACGTCACTCTTTTTAATTAAATGTTATCCACAAATTCATTTGAATAATGTGAAACAGAATTAAAGGGTCATTTATGAGCAATTATTATTTTTTTTTGTTTCATGATATAAATGCATTCCGGTTGAAGACATTTCTATTCCTGTTGTTTAATGACAGTAATTACTAAAAACAAGAGTTTATTTATTTTTTTATTCCTAAAGCGATGAGTTAATACATATGATTTTGATACAATCAGAATTTTCTATGATTACAAATGCATGTGTATCTGAAATAGATTCTTTTTTCTACATTATTTTTATATTACATTAAAAAGGAAATGTGAATCTACAATCATAGTTATATCACTGAATTATAATCATGATAGATAAGAAAATTATTTGCTTTTTTTTTACTTAAAGCAGAAATAATTTAGAATTTAACTTAGAATAAAAATAAACACATACTAATAGTAAATAAATTTAATTATTTTGTGAAATGATTTCTATTTACTTTAATTTATTTCAAATGCTCATACATTTGGCTATGAAGCCATTAAGAAACACCGCTTGGGCACAAGGGATGGAAGTGGCGGTACCTTTATCTAGTGAGGCACCCAGTGACATTGATTACAAAACGGGATCGGTCCTCGTAATTTTGAAGCAGAGAGCAAACAGAAGATCCCCCCATATTTGACCTACCACCCCCATTGATATTTCTTCATCATTGCGACTATAACGAGCCGCCATGAGAGAACACGACGGATCTCCGTTGTGGTTGGGATTCGAACTCACTACATTTGGATAACGAAAGCTCTAACCAAACAGGCCTCTGCCCCCTATGTAGACAAGGAACACTAAAGCAAATAGAGGATATACTATTACCCAGAAAATAATTTTTCATGCATTTCTCTGTAAAATAATTACATTCTATTAACACGCACAAAAATTTCAAGCAAACAAAATATAAGTATATAGGTTATATTCTTTTTCCTATTTTTGCAACTAGTTAATATTGAAAAAAGACAATAACTCTTCATTAATTATTTAAAAAACATGCCCTAGCACTTATTTCGAATCGAGTACAGTTATTTTTTTTACGAACAGCATTAAAAAAAGTTTGATTCTGCACTCTATTAAACATCAGATGTTTTAAAATTTATTTTCACTCGTCGGTAGATGCTTGTAAAGTTTCACGGTTTTCTTCCTTGTAACACATGTAAATATTATAAAAGCACGTAAATATATATATATATATATATATATATATATATATATGTGTGTGTGTGTGTGTGTGTGTGTGTGTGTGTGTGTGTGTGTGTGTGTGTGTGTGTGTGTGTGTGTGTGTGCGTGTGTGTGTGTGTGTGTGTGTGTGTGCGTGTGTGTGTGTGTGTTACACACGTAAATATTAATAAAAAAACTTAATTAAAGAAAATGCTTAAAAAGAAAGACATGTTAAAGGTGGCAAGTAGCATCTAGTTACTGGTTTCCATTCTTGGCGAAAAATCATAGTTTGGCACAATATTTTTCCTGGTGGACAAGATTTTGTAGGCGTATCACAAGCAACATTTAATATATATTGACTACTTTTAATTTTTTAAATTTTAATTACATTAATATTACGACTGTATAAATTAAAATATACATTAAAAAGGATCAAATTGTTTTTACAGGAATAATGGTGACAAATTATTTCTCAAAAATAAATTTTGCCCCATAACTATAGAAATTCGCTATATAATAAAAGCATTCGCAGCAAAATAAAAACTCGTCATACTGCAGCTTCCCTTATAATGAGTTTGTACTGAATAAAATGTGTTTTTATTTATTTAACTAATGGTCTTATTTTTATAAAATATCAAGTTTTATTCCATTTTGTTTAAATGCAGGTTTTATAAAAATTTAAAAAAAACTCCTATTTCTCTCAGAAAAACATTATTTTATCAACTATTTAATAAAAATCTGAAGAATGCGTGTTCCTTAAATTTAATGTGATTATAATGATTTTTATTTCAGGATCTATTTATTTACTTTAAATCGTAAAAAATGTATTTAACTACAATATCAAAATTACTCAAGAACAAAATTTTGTTTTTTAATTTCGTTGTAATTACTTAAAGGTAGTGTTTCACAAAATGCGTGTAATTTAATTATTATTCCTTTAGTGGTTTTAAAGGCAAAAAATGAATAATATTTCAAAAATTTAATATTACTCATGTAATGCAAAATTATTGCAGTAACATTACTCTTAATAAAGATTTAAAATTAAAGTAAATAAATTTATATTTTCCACACAATCGTGCATTTTAAATGCAATTAATGCGCTATTCATAAACTCATTAGAATATTTTATTTATACTTAGTCATAAAACATCGTATACAGTTTTTTTACATATAATTTCAAATCTTAATTTTTTCATTCAAAAATAATTTATTTTTAATTCAGAAATAATTAATCGATATTGATGTTCCATTCATTTTGAAATTATGTCAATAAATTATTTAACTACTTGAAATTACGTTTTTCTCAACATCCGTTATTATTATTACTCAAAATTACATCTTAATTATAGTTTCCATAGATCTGATTTACTGTTATAATGAATGGAAGAGACGACAAATAGATCAACATGTCACCAAAAAATAATTTATTACTCACTTAATTCAATTCTCCACCGAAATATATAGTGAAATCTGTTATAAAACGAAACAAATCAGTTTTCAAGATAAAGATGCTTTTCGGTAACACAATAAAAAAATACTTACATTTATAAGTCTATGTGTAATTAATCATAATTTTTGACCCAAGATAAGTATAAATAATTAGCCTCAAAAACGTTAATTTAATTATAATGCCAACTACATCGAATATTGATTAACAACAGATTATTGATGCAAATAACAATTGCAAATAGCAATAACAATTCATGTCAAATATCCTACCCTAAGCTTTGAATATTTTTCAGTTTAAATTTAAAATCGTTATTGAGTTTAGTTTCTAAATATATGACACATATGCGTGTGTACTAAAAATGATCATCCCTACACTATGAATTATATCTGATGTTAAAAGTGTTTACATATAATATACTTTAGACTTCTGCAAAATATTACTTAAAATTTTTCTCCATTTAAATGTATTTTCATTTTATAAGCTATTTCTAACAACTGTTGTGCCGCCTACCCTATCTAATGGTCAGAGTGCCTGCCTGCGGATAGGGAGGTCCTGGGTTCGAATCCCAGTTCGGGAATGGGTGTACTTTCTCTCTATCTATCCTGTCTTTGTCCTTTCCTTGTATGAATGAGGAGTGAATGGTTGCCTACCCTATAAACGGGTTCCTATAGCATGTGTGTACTGAGGAAGTCGGACTCCACACCTAAATATGGTTCAGTTGGAAAAGTACATTTTACTTTAAAAGTAAGCCACAGAAACAATTATATGTATGATATTAGTATGAACATATTAAGTATAGGAAATAATATACTGCTAGACAATTGCTAAGGACGGATAACACTATCATCCATAGCAACCACAAAATGAAAGGAAGCAAATTGTTGAAAATTACACTACTGGCCATTAAAATTGCTACACCAGGAAAGCGGCACACCACACACGTGAAATTTGCATGACAGGTAGAACTTGCTGTGATATGCAAATGATTAGATTTTCAGCGCATTCATATAAAGCAGGCGACAGTAGCGACATCTACAATGTGTATAAAACCAGAGATTTGACAGCAGTTTTCTCATACTCAATTTCCGTTTCAACGTTGTTTTCGGCAAAGAAAGTTGTTGTAATGCCTCGTGTAAGAAAAAGAAATGCCTATCAGCACGTGTCTGACTTTGATCGAGGAAGGATTATAGCCTACCGGGATTGCGGTTTATCGTACCGCAATATTGCTGCTCGCGTCGTTCGAGACCCCATGACTGTTAGCAGAATAAGGAATCGATGGGTTCAGGACAATCATACGGAACGTCATGCAGGATCTCAGCGACTCCCCATCAATAACAACAGAAAAGACAGACATCTTATCCGCATGGTCACAAGGGATCGTACAGCCACGTCACGAAACCTGAGTCGAGAAATGGAGTCATATGCAAGGCAACAAGTTTCTGCACGCACATTTCGACGACGTTTGCAGCAGCATGGATTGTCTGCACGGTGACCATGGCTTTGGCTACCACTGACGCTGCGTCACAGACAAGAGCGCCTTCAATGGTGTGATCAGCGACGAACCTGGACGCGGGAATGGCATTACGTCATCATTACAGATGAATCTTGGTTCTGTATACAGGACCATGATGGCCGTATCCGTGTTTGGAGGCATCGTGGGGAACGCGCATTCCCAGCTTGCATTGGACATCGCCATACTGGCCCATCTGCCGGAGTGATGGTATGGGATGCCATTGGATACACGTCTCGATCACCTCTTGTTCGCATAACCGGTACTTTGAACAGCAACCGTTACATTTCCGATGTGTTAAGGCCCGTTGCTCTACCCTATCTTCGAGGCCTCCCTAATGCTTTGTTTAAACAGGATAATGCACGACCGCATGTTGCCCGTACTGTTCTGAACTTCCTTGATACAGAACAGGTTCGACTGTTACCCTGGTCAACACGTTCTCCTGATCTGTCACCCATTGAGAACGTGTGGTCAATGGTTGCCGAGCGATTGGCACGCCATCACTCACCATCCAATAATGTCGATGAAGTGCGGTGTAGTGTTGAAGCTGCATGGACTGAGATCCCGGTACATGCCATACAATCTCTGTTTGACTCCATGCCTAAGCGGATAAATGCTGTTATTGCAGCCAGAGGTGGCTGCTCTGGTTACTGATTTCTCAAGATCTATGCATCCTAATTTCCTGTAAATTTAATCACTTGTTCTTTCCACTGTAATGTATGTGTCCAATAAATATCATTCTGTTATTTGCATTCCTTCTTGGTGTAGCAATTTTAATGGTCAGTAGTGTAGTTGGGTAATACTAGGTGTAAGAGAACACAGTTTAAGTAAGACTTTAATAGAATGTAATTAAAAAAATTTCAGAGCACAAAGTTTTGACATTTAATGTGGGTTTGTATTATTGGGGGTGGGGAACGGATGTAGAAAACTTTAATTTAAATATTACACATGGAATGTCCAATGCTACTTGGATGATCATCTGGGGAAGATGGCGGGTTTAATATTAGGAACTTATTCATCATTCAATGTTAAAATAAGATTATTTCGAAGAAGTAGATTTCAATTTAAGAATAATCCCCAGACAAATTAATTTATTAGTTGCATCATACCAGGTAAAAAAGAAGGGAGTTTATATAAGTAAGGAATTTAATAGAATATAATGTTTAAAATTTCAGCACAAAATTTTGACATTTAATGTAGCATGGGTATTTTGGGGGTGGATGTAGAAAACTTTTTAAATTAAATATTTCACACACGTAATATCCAATGCTACTTGAATGGTCGTCTGATGAAGGTGGCGGAAAAAATATTAGGCTCTTTTCCATATTTTATTAATAAAATCAGATTTGGAAGGAATAGACTTTATTTTAAAAGTAATCCATAGAAATAATTATTTATCAGTTTGATATTACTACGCATAGAAAAAAAGAATTTACATATATAATATACGGAATTTATTAATATATATTTTTCAAAATTTCAGCACACAATTTTGACATTTATTGTAGGTTGGGTATACTCGTGGTGGGAGATGTATGTGGAAAACTTCAAATGAAATATAAAACACTATACTCAATTCTACTTGGAAGAATAAATTGGGAAGATGGTGGGATTAATATTAGGCACATTTCAATAATTTAAATATTATAATCAGATTATTTTGAAGGAATAGATATTACTTTAAAAGTAAGCCATAGAAACAATTATATATTAGTATGAACATTCTGGGTATAAGAGAAGAGAGTTTAAGTAAGGGATTTAATAGAATATATTTTTAAAAATTTTTACATTTATTATAGGTTGGGTATTTTGGGGTTGGGAAATGGATGTAGAAAACTTTAAATGAAATATAAAACATTATACTCAATGCGACTTGGATGCACGCATTGAGAATTTTGCGGGTTGAATATTTGGCACTTGTCTATTGTTAATAATTGAAAACATTTTGATTCATAAATGTTTATTTTAATTGTAGAACACTAATTGTAAGAGTAAATAAATTTTGTGACTTAAATGGTTTTTAAAGAACATGGAAATATTTTATTTTAAACTTTAATTCTGATATTGTTTTATTTTTAACTTTAATCTTATAGACATCAATTATTTACAGTAGATAATTTAAGATAAGTTTGATACCGATAAGAGAATCTTTCATTCATTCAAAAATAGTTTCAGCAAACAATTTATATTTACATGTTTCGTTAAAAGCGTAAATTTCGTTTAAATAACGTCTGCTGAAACAGGTGATTTGTTGTTGTCATCTTGTGCCTCCTAGCATTAGCAGCTAGGCTGGTATTATGGGGTTCGCTGCTTCAATTTTCCGGCAGAACTGTAATTTGGAATTGTTTTGGAGCTCGACTTCCTATATACACAAATGCCTTATGAACCCGTTTATGGTGTAGGCAATTATTCACAACACATTCATACAACGAAATTACAAAGAAAAGATAGATAGAGAGAGAAAATACATATATCGGGATTCAAACCCAGGACCTCCCTATCCGCAGCCAAGAACCTTGACCACTATACATATTCGAGATAAGATATGCTCAGCAACACATGTATTGAACAAAAGGCATATTTAAATAACAAGTTAGGGTATTTTTATTTTTATAAACAGCATGCGTAGAAAATATAATGCTTAATATATTGAATCCTGGTGTTCTGTTTGAGAAATTAAACGATGGAATTTTATTTTGGCTTTTCTTTCAATTGTTTTGAATGTAAATGTATTTTCATTTACTTTTTCATGACAAAGTAGTATTATCAGTCATTTATTGATTTTGAAATTATTTATTGTGTGAAATATATAATGTGTTCAACTGCCTGTTCTGTCTTTTCATAAGTGCCAATTAAAATCACTCCATTCGTTTAAAAGAATATGATTTTGCACTTTCCTTGAAATAGGTAGTTATTATTTTTCTTAAGATTTTTTCCTAAATCTACCCTTTTCTTCCTTTAAATCTTCTTCAATGAAGCAATCAATTCCATTTATTCGCTCGTTCATAAATGCAACACGAATTTATTAAGCAGGAAAGAATCATTTAATTTAAAACACGAATAAAATAAAATATAAATTCTTAAGGCGGATAATAAAATGTTGTACGAAAAATAAAATATTATTACTTTATTTTTTGATAGTTTTTTAATGCATTTTTACATTACATAATGTATACATCAATATACATTTTTAAATAAAGAAATAAATTATTAAAATACCACTCTCCGACGACCTTTTCTAAAGACTATCTTAGCCAAACATTACTAATAGTTCTTGATTTTTTTAGTGTTGGATAGAATAAGCTTTCAAGTCCTTTACAGTCGCAAAAGCAAAGACATTTCCAATTAGGCTTACTCCAATCCAAACATACATAATTGATTATACATACCGCAACTTTCATTGAATTGCATTTACTACTGTGGCTTGCGACTCTTTTTTCACCGCGGTGACTTAGGTCTGAATTCCGAAAAGGTAGATACGTCCTCTTTTCACAATTCAATAGACTCACTTCTTGGGTCGTGAAAGTCGCCTGTCGAATATGCTCAGTGATTTGTTTATATTATTTTGTTTGATGCGTCAGCCGAATAAAATATTAAATTTTAATCTAATAGGTTACACCAGACCGTGTTTCTAAGTTAATATTTCGCCATTTTATCAGGAAAGATAAGTAGGAAAGACACGTAATTGCATCGATCTGGGTTCACTCACCATTGTGGTGAGTGAACCCAGAGAATAACAGGAAATCTTTCCCCCAGATCATGTTTTCGCCTTCAGTCTAAACCACTCGACAATGATTTCAGGGTTTTGCTTTCAGAGGTTTCATGTCGTGTGCGCCAACATCCATCGGTCCGACAGAGCCTAAAACGTGATTCATAGGAAAACACATGTCTTCTCTCAGTGGGAGTTTACTTGCGGTTCTCACATACACATTCCAACCTTCGTCACCAGCAGTCAGCACAGGTGCATGAGCCAGGTGTCTGCTTCAGAGTTCCCGACGATTCGATGAGGGAGCACTTGGATCAGTAAACCATCGTAAAGTAAATCCTTGATAATCACAAGTAAAAAATTTTATCCTATTCTGCAACTGTCTGAACGCTGTGGCCCTCACAGGTAACCTCCTGCGACGACGAAGACGCTTCTTTACACGTCGACGGTAACGTCACTTTTGTCGATACAATAGGTACATTTTCATGCACAGACAAAACTGATAACACACGCATTGGTGCTTCAACTTTTATTCGTTGCTTTATCAAAGGAGGATCTTGATAAAAATCATACACGTTAAAACGTGCTTGTAAAGCACTCAAAACATTTCCTTCAAAACAATCTTGTAAAGAAAAATTTGAAGTACAATATATTTTTTTAGGCCTAATATACATAGAAGCACCCTGAATTTCAGCAACGAATGGATATACATCACACCATATTTTTAAAAAATAACCTAACCATTTACCATGAGATGGTTCAACATCAGACAATAAAACACATTTCTCATTTCTATAACCATCCCACCATTTAGATAAAGGTTTAATATATAAAGAATCTTCATTACGAACAGCAAAATCCTTACCACACCTAGGAGGTCCACAAATCCAAACTCCACAAGACTCACTTAACTTTTCAATGTCACATTTAATAAGACTTTCAAGAGTTTTCTTATAACGGATATATTCGCCTGGATAATCGGTCTCAAGACCGGTGATGTCACCAGCCTTAGCCTTACTAAGAATATCTCCAAATGAAGCAGCTCTTCCCGTAGTTGTTGGTATTCTACCATACTCCTTGAAATCACCATCCTTCTTGCAATATGTCGAATTCTCTTCAGGTGTGCCTCTAGTTCCTTCAAAGTGCCCAGTTGGAATCCACTTCTTGATACCCGTGAAAGTGATCCTATTCTTATGGACCACATAACCTTGCCAATGTTGGCGAGATGAAGTCGGACAAGTCTCTCTACCATATACAAGATACTGGTGAACGTTGCTGTCAAAAACGGGTTCATTTTCTATAGCGAATGATGTTAAACACCACCGTTTAGCACGACTCATATTTTAAAAATGTCTTAAAAACCGCGCTCCTAATCACGTGCTTGACGAGGTGTGACGTCACTTGACGGACTGACGAGGTGGCGGCAATACTATACTCCGCCACCTTTGATCCCGTCAGATTGCGCCGTTACATAGAGAAAAGCAACCCTTCTCCTTCTCAAGGTCAGCGCCGCGCTTTAGCCGTTTCGGAAATGCTTCTGGCTTTGACATGAAAGTCAGTGATTATGCCCTTTTTGGACGTCGGATAAATCGCTCCGTTTCTGCATTACACCAACGATTTCAATGTTTTACGAAGAACAAGCCCTAACCAGCACATTTACGCCAGGCAGCAGATAACCTAATTCAGGCCCTTAAGGTAAACGAAACACATTCTACTACAAGATGTGAAACCTCAGAAAGCAACCAATCTGGAGGTGCGAGGATTATTGTTTGGGATATATAATATATCGAAACAAACATAATGAATTAAAGGAATTTAAATGAGTATAAATAAGAAAAGAGAGAAATACTAAATATACTAACTGAATTAGTGAATATCATAGAAATTCTTAGATCACTGGAACGCAAGAAGAAATTCTTCTTCTTCTTCTTCTTAGAATTGGGTTTGTATGTCATTGGGCACCTCTGCTTTTATCAGCATTTTGTACCATTAACTCCAAACCCAATGCTTCCTAGTTCCATTTGCTCGGGTCACCCACTTTATTAATAAAGTCCGATAACCCTTTAATGGAGTCTAGGTGTAACTCTCTAGTATGGATGACGCCTAAAGAAGTTAATCTAGGGAGGGCAAGAGCCTCACATTCATAAATGATATGCTCTGCCGTTTCCCCTTGCGCATGACATTTCCAGCAGATAAGGTCTTGCTGAAACAGTCCCATCTGGTCAGAAAGTCAGACATGCTAGAGATAGCTTCCCGACTTTCACCAGAAGAAGATGGTTTAGAGGTCATTTCTACCTCAAGCGAAGGATTTATAACTGCCCCTTTACAAGATTGCCTCTGAGTTCCCTTGTCTTTTTCAGGAAGGTCTACTTCAGAGGCTTCACCTGCAAATGCAGAAAGGTTTGTTATTACTTGTGTCTTTTCAGCCACAAGATAACAATTAAAAAGCTCAGGTAATATAAGTCCACCCAGCATTGCCTGAGTTACTGGGCAAGGCAAATTACTCTAGAAGTTCGCCAGGCAACTAGAGGCTCCGTTAAGACACCAATACCGCGGTGCCAATTAGCCCTAGGCACGGAACGCATAACACCAGGGTTTACGGGAGCTTGTTCGCGGCCTCTTATTCAATATTCGAGGCTATCCTGTTATTCCTACAGGACTTTCGGCTATCCACCACCTGCCTACGCGCCTGGTGGCTAGCTCAAGCCCCAGAGGAGTACGCATACCCCCTGGTTCCAGGTCCAGAAGAAGAAATTAATTGCGACCGGAAAAAATTATTTAAATCGTCATCAAGGTCTAAGTAAGAAAAAACAAAAATAAATGATGTACTCATCGTCATATTTGATTCGATAGCACTGATAGGGTAAGGCCTGTAAAATATTCCTCCCACGGGGTAGTCTGTTTTTTATCGACGATTTACAAGTTTTTTCACAGATAATGGGTCATGTTCTCAAGCCGGTATAGAAGAAACTAGGAAAACTCCCAACTATCGCGACATATGTGCATTCGGAAAGTAATAACACGAAGTCCATCTCCCATTGTTCAATAATGACTGGGTTCGAGCCGATGGTTTCGTTCTGAAAAACGCTGTCTAGACCGTGAAAAGCCCTGCATCAAAGATACTTCTGACAATCCTTCTTTGAAAAACTGTAACTTTGTATTCTTCATTTTTTTTAAATCAAAGACTAAGTTTATAAGCTTTGCATTCGGTTGGATTAATTTAAGTTTCATAAACGAGAAGTTTTTTCCGAGTAGAAAAAGGGATTTCTGTAACAGACGAAAAATTCTTGCATTTTTTTTTTTCAGAAAGATTTTGGAATCAGAATAATTTTGGATTTCAGAAATATTGTCATTTTCTTCGTTAACCAATAGTAATTTAAACAGAGTTTAATTTAAAAACATTCATATAGGTTGATTACCAAACAGTTGATGGCATCACTTGATAAGGATTTCTAGAGAATACAGGCCTCATTTTAGAGTCACTTTCCGTCAAGTCCACATGATTTATAAACATTTCTAAGAAGAGAAATCTTCAATCCAGGTTGGGATACTCATAATGTGACCATATTAACATCATCATCAGGAAGCTGAGTTGAAGTATTAAGAATGCTTTCAGAGTGTCAAGATTTGATTCTCGAATAGATTTTTCAAGATCAATACGAAAGTCAAGGAATTAGAGGGTCAACCGCTTAATACCAATATTAACACTTATGTGACTGTTTGATTAATAAAATAAAAATCAAATATAGTATATATATAACACATTTGTTTAAAAAAATCAACTCATGCAATTTTTTGATTTTGTAATTCTGAGGTAGAGCGTGTTCGTGAAAGCAAATCGGTTTGGATTACGATGATTTAAAGATTCTGAACAGTGAAATGATTTGTCAGTTCATGATTACTTAGTTGGTAGCAGAAAATGGTCAGCACTCTGAGTTGCATCTCAGCTGCTTGTGAATTCGATTCCCATCTTGGCCTTGAATGCTTGAAACATTTAGGAATATACTTACAACTGTCTCAAAGAAACTAAGCTTAGTATGCAAAATGTGACAGTAGAAGGACAAACAAATCACACATCTATGTTTAAATTTTTTCCTTAAAATGTTGGCATTTCACTATATTATTCAACGCATATATATATATATATATATATATATATATATATATATATATATATATATATATATATATATATATATATATATATATATAAGTAGTGTGCAAATGAGAAAGCTGGCGCAGTGACGTTTAGACCATAAGTCATCCCCATAAAATTGACCCCCACCTTTAGAAAAAGAATGATATCCCATAATTTTTTCCACTCAATTTTAAAAAATAATAGTCACAAACCTCCATAAAAATCAGACCACTCTACCCACTTTTAAAAAATAATGGCTCTGTTTCATCCATATAAATTTTTTAAGGCAACTGTCACAAGCCCCATTAAAACTCCGCCCACTTTAAAAAAGCGACCATAATGATTTTTATAAAACGGCGGTCCCGAAAAGTCTCTGAGATGGAAGAGTTCCCCCTTCGGTGAGCACCCCTTTTTTCTTAGATAGGTTGATGCCACCGCATTCAAAAACAATGGCTTCAAAACATCTCCAAAGAGGGTATGACTGTATACACTAGAGAGATATTTTAAGTATTTAAAGACAACAAATATATAAACCAAGAAATGGAAATGAATAAAAAGAAAATCCATTTGCACTCGCATTTCTTTATTTTATAGCTTGAAAAACGACTAGAAAACGTCCAGCTCAGTGCACTCCTTCAGTTTAACGCCCTTTAATATAATATTTAATGTGTGAATGATTGCCAAATGGAAAGATTATTAAAGATCCCATATCGAACTGAATCAATTCCCTTACTTGCAAAATGACAATATGCTGTGATAAACTAAATACTTAAAAATGCGTGACGTAAAACCAACTTGATGCTTTGAAAATGCTTAAGGAAATTTTAATGAAGTAGATGTTTATCCATTCAATGTTTTTATGCTCTCTGTACATTTAAATACAAAATTATAGTACTGGAAATACAAAATTAACTTGAATCTTGTAAGTTACTGTTAAAAGAATGTACATTATTATTAGATATGTTTTAATCAAAATGATTAAATGCACTTAAAAAATATTTCTTTCAGCACTTTGTATTCATTGCAGTGAAGCCTGTAAAACTCTGCTGGATAAATTGGGAGGATATAAATTTGAAGAGAGAGGTGTCGTCACTATTAAGGTGACTATTAGTTTAAGCATTCTTTTTATATATTAATTTGTAAGCAAGATAATACAGTGACATTGCTTAAAAATTCAAATATTTTGTAAAATAAAATTTTATTAATTACATAGAAATACTACATATTTATCAATATATTTTTATATTTCTTTTTTTTAAATGATCAATACTTATATTAAATTAATTTTTAAATAATATATATATATATATATATATATATATATATATATATATATATATATATATATATATATATATATATATATATATATATATATATATGAACGACTATTATTTTCTTCTGGGGACAGTTTAAGTATATACATTATACTAAAGGATAATATACTGAACATAATCAGAACATTCTGTTGAAGTTTCCTTCCACTTAACAACATATTTTTGATTATTCAGAAAGTATATTCAACAATATATCGCAAAATTCCTCAATTAGTTACAGTTTGACTTACTCTGTAAGCCCCATTAAGGCGTATTTTTGATTTAACTTGAATAATTCAAAAAATAGCACGTTCCAAGATTTTCATTATAAGCTGTTGTATATATAATTTTAAAAAAAGCTTTTCTATTCACAAATTTTATTCAGTTCACCTTGCATTTGTGATAGAAAGATTAATCAGATTTATACTTTTGAAATACCTATAAAATTAATAAACTTATTCAAATCAATAAGAACAACATATGATAAGTACATAAATGCGATATAATTAAAAATAGCATATTTTTTAATCGACATTATGCATTCTACACTAATTGCTAGGGATAGCGGGGAAAAAATTAAACTTAACATTAAGTCACGCATACATTACAAATTTATTTTAAAGAAGAATTGGTTTTAGTTAAAAATGAACTTCTCCGATTTCTGTGCAAAAGAGGGTTGTCAAACAGTATAATATTATAGTGATAAAATGCAACCATATGAAATATTTCGTTAGTATTAACAATATTTATATAAAAATTTAACATGAAATGGTAAAACGGCTCAAAGATTATAAATTCCGCTAGTGAAGAACTTAGAAAAGAAGCATAAAAATAATAGCTAGTCTTATAGTAAATGCTTACAAAAAAGTATGGCTATAAATAATACTTAAAAATAATTTTCCTGTAATAAATTAAATCACACTTCAAGTGAATATTTGGCACGCGTTCCAAGACTTAATGACTTCTCAAGAGATAAGGAAAATATCTATTAAAAATTCAAAAAATCGTAAAATGTTATCTATGAAATAAATTTAATCAATATAAAGTTTTTACTTGTTTATAATAATAATTCCCAAATATCTTAGGTACATTTTAAATGGCAAAGTTTTATTATAAGACAGTAAAGATTGATTAGATAATTCATTTATAGTTTGTAAATTTAATAAATATATACCACGTAAAGTAACATATTTAAACATACAAACCTTATAATGGATCATTTTTTACTAGTTTTAAAGTTTAAATTTGGAAATAAAATGTCTTTTAAATAAAGAATCTGAAGGGCCCCAGCAATTTTAATTTTTATGATATTTTTATATTGTCTTTTTATGATTTTAGGGCAAAGGTGAGATTCAAACTTATTGGCTTGTAGGTCAAGAAGAACATCGTAAAAGAGGGCCTTCATCAACCAATAATGCAATTCCCACTCCTGACGTCCTAAGATCTGTTACCAGATCTTCGTTGAGGTATTCAAAGTTTTCAAAAATCAATGTCAACCGCAGATTATCCTTAGAATCCCAAAAAAAGATTCGCTTTGCACAACACAGTCCAAAGGAATCAAATGACAATTTTTCAATAGTTAAAGAAAATTCTGAATCGGGGTTGGAGATTGACTTGTCCAACAGTCAGCCACCGACGAGTGAATCCGCTACTATCAGTCCACACACCATTGCCAAACGGAACTCTTGTCCTTGTCTTGGCGAAAATTGTGATCTCTGTCTGACTGGCTCTCCTACGATTGTGACACCAAAGTCTGGTTCTGGAAAATCCCTCTTTTGAGAAGATTCGGTTGTGAAGACGACTTTGAATCAAACTCACAGGAATTTTCCAGGATGGAGAAAAATGTCAAAGTTTTCTTCGTTTGTTTCATGTCTCGGTTCTGGTGAAGTTAATGATTTCGCCGAATATGATAAACTTGGATTTTTTAAGTTAGATAGCAAACATTTATCAGTGATAGGACATTCAGAAAGTGAGCCTTTTTGCCGCACTTAAGTTACAATAATCCGGATCAAAGAAATGAAATTGTGTGAAAGATGTAAATATTACAAGTACTTCTGTGAAATTTCTAGTCATGTGCGCCGTTTACATAGTCCGGCTTTAATGGTTGTAATACTATTCACAATTTTGTGTCATGAATTTCTAATATTTATCACTCTCTGCATGGTTTCTATAATACTAATTATTTTCATGAAGACATTATCTAAGCATTTGTGTAATATATTGATGTATACCCACATTTTATAATATTTTCTTATTTAGTATATTACTAATAATTTCCTGTATTAAGAAACAACTTAAATTAATGATAATTTATTGCATTTTTGCTAATTTTAAAACTAAAAAAAATTATTTTATTGACATTATTTCTTGTTCCTCACAATAATGATTAGAAATATTTTTCTTTTAAACTCAATAACTAAAACTATTCCCACAATTATTATAAAATCTTTTCGATTTTTTAAAATAAGGTACATAAAAATCGAATACATTTAATTTTGCATTAACTATTACGATTTGCATACATTTGATAGTGGAAACAAATCCAAAATTATGCCAATTTGTAGAGAGTTTAGTGTTTTCCCTAAAAATATATATTCCTGTTTACTTTTTATTTTGTTCATTTCTACAACAGTGAACTTCATTGTCATCTTTTCTCTTTGATTAGCTATACACGTACTGTACTTAAGTGACTTATAAGACTTAAATGTTAGTCTGAGACAACGTAAAGCATTTACCGAATGCAGAAGCCTAATTTAAGTACAAATAATTATGAGTAACATGCAGAGGCAATTTATGTGTTGTAGAAAAATAATAAAAATCATTATAGACTTCAAAATAAGCAATCTTTTTTGTTGGAGCAACTATGATATATTTGATTAACTGAAAATACATTTTCAGATATCATTCAGCAATCCGTATTGAAATGAAATTTATAAACTTATGAAAATATAGAATATTCTACAGTGTCTTATCGATTCTTATGAAATTTAAATTACTTTATAGTTTTTTAAATAATTGAAAAGATAACTAAATAATCGCGTTGACTTCATTTTTTGCAACAAAACTTTATAATTTCTTTACGATTTTTGAAGTTAACAAAGTAATAATTATGGTAAATTAAATAATTTTTAGTATTGGGGATTTAATACATTGTTATTTATACACATTTTTTCTTGAAAAAAAATTTAAGCATTGGGCATCTTATAGGTTTGCGAATTCGTTTACTCAACAAATTTCTAAAAAAAAAACTATAATTGAAAAATTTAATTTCAAATTAAAATACAATTTTTCTCAATTGGTATCAATCATTCCGAGCAATAATTTAAAAATGAATTGCTAAAGAAAACTTTTAAATCACATTCAAATAATATTAAATAACTATTTACAAAGTTTTGGTATTCATTGTTGTAATAAGGTATTGTATATCAAGGTAGCTCTCATATCTTTAAAATTAAAAAAGGAATATAATATTTATACAGGAATTGTTAACGTGTGATATATAGTGGTTTTTATTATATACTCTGCTGTGATATACATTTATAAAGTATGTAGCATAGCTATGATGTCAATTCAACTTTCCCATAACTTTTCTATTTTCCATAAAATTTAAGTAACAAGGGAAAGTAAAACTTAGATTAATAAAAGGAGTAAAAATGTCTTCTTACACTATATTTAAACATATATATTAACAATATACATGTGAGTAAAAGATTCATGATATTGATTTTTATTTTAAATAATATAAATAAATTGGATGATTTCTATGCTTTTATATTTCTTTTTAATAATTGTAAAATCTCAAATGCATCTTTAATTATGATTATAAAAATTCAATTAAAGTAGATTTGTATTAAAATTTAAATAATATTTTTTTCAAATTTTTGTTCTGTTAATAGTTTTTAAAAGTAAATGAAAGATTAATGTTAAATTTACTATATCCTGCAAAACTAATATCAATTAAACTGACAGAAATCATCCTACATATTTACTGCATTCAAATATATGATGACTTGTAATTATTTTGCTTTTTATGAATGCTCTTTAAATTATTACTTAAGCATATGTGATGTAAAAATTTATATATGCACAGTTAAAAAAATTTAATTCATTGTTAACATGTTTCTCTAATTTATATGCGTTAAAAACAATAAAACCATCGACAATAAGTTTTGCTATGTAATAATGAAAATTTTCTTATTTTATCGTGTGATAAATAAACATAGGTGTTTAAATATTTATTTATAATACTGTAAAAATTATTATTGTCAGTAAGTCATAAGATACAATAATACAAATATCGTTATTTGTTTCAGTATTTTATAATTTGATAATTAAATAAATGTGCTTTAAATTTATATGCAAAGAAAATTAAGTTAAAATGTAAATCATATACTGTTCAGTGTTGTATACTATATTCTGTACACGCTACACTTAATAATAAAAAACACATATATTTATTGAAGCATAAATTGTTATTTTTAATAGTATTATTTTCAGATTGGAAAAATAAAAATATATCACCCATCTACATAAGGACATATTTGGTCAGATATCTTTAATTCACCTTGAACCAAATATATCTATCCAAACTGATTTTATATTTCTCTCATAGCTTTTGCAAGTTTCTAACCCAGATATTATCTTCATGTAGGCATGCAGAATAAAATTATCTGAGCCAATAATAAATTTTTTAACTGGATTAGTAGGTTTGTAAGTTATGTTAAATGCTTTACGTTCAGACGTTCCAGAGTGAACAATGGATCCAACAAACAATTATTAAAGGTTACAGTGGATAAATACTTATTAAAAACAGTCAGATATTCCATCTTACAAATGGAGTGTTTGATAAAGTCTTGTGTGAGTAGCAAATATTGTATATTTGAGTTTCAGTGATATTGCTGAAACCACAACAGCTACTGGCATAAGAGTAACCTATTACTGGCGAAGTCTATTTTATGCTGGACCTGCCAATTCCCCCTAATCTGATTGGACTCCCGTATTAACTGGGATTGCGCTGAATAGCAAGAAATGAGAAAGAAGAGATTTCGGTGATAGACGGCAATTAGATTGCATGCTAACAAAATTTAAATAACTTTTGCTTTTATTGTGTACTGCTTCACATCTGTGATTTTCATTGCTTTTATAATTTTTGCATCGTGTGTACTAATATATATATATATATATATATATATATATATATATATATATATATATATATATATATATATATATATATATATATATATATATATATATATATATATATATATATATATATATATATATATATATATATATATATATATATATATATATATATATATATATATATATATATATATATATATATATATATATATATATATATATATATATATATATATATATATATATATATATATATATATATATATATATATATATATATATATATATAATATATATATATATATATATATATATATATATATATATATATATATATATATATATATATATATATATATATATTTGAAATACATGAACAATAGGGAATTAGTTGTTTTACAATTAATTACTCCCATATAATTTCAAATTAACTTTCTATATCTGCGTGTGCCTATAACAAAATAATTAACTTTTAAAAATTCATTTGTATGAAAAAGATTTTATTAATTATTCCTTTAGTATATTTAACATAAAGGTAATGAAACTAGCCTTGCCTTATGATCCAGTCCATAAATAAATAATTATGTTGAAATTTTCCATTAATGTTGTGTAAACAATACAAAAAATAAAATAAGTGAAATAATTAATTCAATACAAATTGCTACAATAGATATATATAAATATATATTGTAGTGTACTCATAGTATGAGTAGTCTGTATTATAGTAGACAAGGAACAGTAAGGAATCAGGCTCTCGTAATTTGATACTTTTAACTAAATATTTATCTTCAAATTTATAGGATAATTTACAAGAAACTATCATTAATTGAAGGCTCCAGAAAAACTGATGAATTCTACAAATTCATAAACGCTTCGTAGCAATTTTGGTTGGGGAAGACTCTTTGCGGGTACCAGAAAACAGGCTGCAGTTCCGCACTCGGGATAATTCCTCGGAAAATCACTCTATAATGTCAACGATCATCTCCTGAGAGTACTGGGGTTAGGGGAATTCAGGCGAAGTCTGACGAAAAACTCCATTAGATAAAGGCCGCTCACTCTTCTCTTTCTGTCACTTATGTTTGTTCACTCTGGGACTCTCTAGGGAGCAAATATCCGGGAAACCAACTCGTAGGTCGAAGATCCCCCAACACCCACAAGGGCCTGCTATTCAAATTCAAGTTTTCCCCTCAACATCTGGAACTCCAGTAACCTCTAGATTCTTCTTCTGAGATCACTCTTAAACTCCAAGTTTCCGGTCACGCAATCGATTCAAATCAGAAAGAATGAACGACAATACACTCTCTAAATGCACCTCGCCCCTCACTAGGTAATTCAAATTTATTTTGAGCAATTACATTTGCCATGAGGAACTTAAGGGTCCCTCACGAATCCTGTTTGCACACTTCCCAGACTATCCCTCAATTAAAACTTATTAATTGCTTTGGTACTCCTTAGTTCCTGCGTTTAAATGGGGGAAAATCAATCTCTTTCACAGCTGCAAAGGAAGTTGAATTCTATCAAAATTTTGGAATTATTTTGTTTGTTTGACAAACAGTAATGGTGATATTATAACACACACATATATTATAACACACACACACACACACAGGTTGGTCTAAGCCGGCAAGTGCGCTCTATGTGTTTTCACCGCCAATCCGAGGACCCAAATTATATACTAAACTTACAGGAATATTCTTACGAAATTTATCATTATGGTTTAAAATATGATTTTAACAATCGTGTGACATAAATTATTTCAATATTTTTATTTTTTCAAATATGTGTTTTCTCAAGGTAAGCGAGGACCTATGATACACACCTGTTACTGAGAACCTTTCATACACACTTGTTACTGAGGACCTCTCGTACACACCTGTTACTAAGGACCTTTCATACACACCTGTAAGTGCGTACCTTTCATACACACCTGTAACTGCGGACCATTCATACACACCTGTAAAAGAGGACCTTTCATACACACCTCCAACCACGGACCTCTCATACATACCTGAAAACGTGGATCTCATATACACATATGCAAATTAGGATAATATATGCATTCTTTTAAAAGACAATATAATATTGTAATCTGTATCTTAAGATAGATTTACTTGTTTCATTAATTTAGCATAAAACTTTGTTTTAAAATCCTACAGAGTAAATCTCAAAAGACAACGATATATTTTTTTACACAAAATGTTAGAGGTCAATAAAAACAATGCTTTAACGAGAATTTATTCATCATGTATAAAAAGTGCAAGTATGATATGACTGAAAATTATAATATTTCCACAATTGAATAATATTTTAAGAAAAGTTTTTTTTAAAAAAAATCCTGATTGTGTTCCTGAAACAGTTAATGAACACTTGGAAGCATTTTTTTTATTAAACAGTAAAGTAATTTGTCATTGGAAAATATTTTATGTGGATACATGTTTTCGGTCCCATCTAATATTTTTCAGCAATGAAAAATAAGTTTCATTAAATACCCAAAAAAAAAAAATCTTTTAAATATTTTATATATTTTTTTATATTTGCTTTTTAAAAAATAAATATTTCTAATACAACTTTTAGTTTAAATATATCATAATGAATTTATTAGTATTTTTTGAAATCATAATAAGCATAATTATTAATTCAATCTCTTGAAGAATGAATAATTTTAATGTTTAACATTAAAAATATGAAAGAAAGTGTGTAAAATGTCATTCAGTATACATTGGTTTTATAATAATTAGTATCTAAATAACTAGTTATAATTAGATCAATTAAATATTATTGACTAAATTAATAGATATAATCAAAAAATGTATTTTCGTAGGCATAAATTAATTAACAAGAAAGAAATTTTTACGAAATTTCTACAATGATAACTTTAAATTAATGTTATCAGTTGTTAAAGCTATTTTTATTTACCACACTGAAAAACTGATTTCTCGTATTGTTATGTCATGTCACGTATATACATGTCTCTTAAAATTGTATTTCTTTGATAAATATTAGAATTTATTTGTTAAAATTTATTTTGAATATTTTATTGAAGCATTAATTTACGTTGTAACTTTAATAAAAGCTTTTTAAAACAAAAAGAGCATTTTTCAAACACTTAAAAGAATACCTTTTGAAATATTTTTTTTCTTTAAGAAAAATGTTTTACTTCCTTACGAAAATAAATGTACTAACGCCATGAGTACTTTTGTATTCAACACCAGGAAGGGTGCTTTCTGTTTCCCACCACCTGTTTCGTTAATCAGTAGCTACATAAAATTACCCCTCGAAGTTTCAGAGTACGGGGAAGTACGGGGAGGAAGAAAAGAAATGGTCACCGAAAATGACACCGGAATCCCCCTTTGACGACTTTATCAGGCATTGAGAGAGAATATATTTCCCCTCTTCCACTGATATAGAAGAAAACATACATTTCAGAGTACGGTTTTTAAAAATCATAATAATAATTTTATTATTAATCATAATAAGAAGTTATGCATTGCCTCACACACACATTGAATGATTTTGGTTTTTTTTTTCATTAAATGGTCAAAAATAATCATGAATGTTTAAATATAAAATTGGAAACATGAATTAATAAAAATGTATGTATCTAGCATTTCAATTGCCTGTATAAAAGAGCGTGAGCTTTGTAAATTTCGTTTTAATAATATTCAGTTAATTTATTAAGATTGAAGTTCACACATTTATTAGTTTTTCAATAGCGTTTCAAAACGTGAGTCAATAGCAAACAGCCTTTATATGAACTCCTGACTCCTGCAAATTTTTTGGTAGCAATACCCTTTGCAATCTTCTCCACTGCCCGGAGCAATTGGTGGGATGTGGATAGTTTCCTCCGAAAACCAAATTATTTGAAAAATTTTGTCTCCATTATTTGAAAAATGCAGTTTAACAATTGTGGCTTCTGCAAAATGGAGCCTGGGTGTTGGTATGTGTGAGTGAGGGATTTTTGTTTTTATAAATATGGCCGTTCCGCCCTGCTGGCTGGTGCGATCATTTCTATACACTGCATAATTGGGGATTTTGACCACATAAGAGTTCGTCAGGTGGGTTTCCTGTACTAGGATAAGGTCAGGATGATTGTTTGACACAGAAATTTTTAATTCAGTAAGTTTAGTGAGTATGCCATTGGCGTTCTAAATCATTAATTTTATGTTGTTAAATTCCGTAATTATTATTTTTGGTACCGTTAATATTTAGGGCTTTTAGTAAAATGAGCAGTTTGTCCGTTGGATTAATAGTGCGTTCTAAGATTGGGACAGCCTGCATGAGGGCAGGAAAGGCTTTAAAAATTGAGTTAACTTATTTGAGTTGTTTCATAATTATATTAATATTTTCAAATTGACTAAAGTCTATTGTGTTTTGCGGGTTCGATGTAGGTGGAGTTGACTCTTGTTTATCGTTGTTATTTATTGGCAGCCTGCGCAAACGAGAGGCCTTTTTTAGTAAAGTTACTAGCAGTGTTAGGAGTTACTTGAATTTTCTTGCTTCTGTTTACTGGGTTTGCTGAGCAGCCTCTATAGGAGGCTGTGTGGCTATTTCCACAGTTGCAGCATTCAAATTATTTTCTGCAAATAATTCTATTCTTTAAATTTTTCAATTTTTTAAATACTTATTGAGTTTTAGGTATGGAATATCAGCGTTACATCTGCTTGCATCTGATTCCTTCAAAAACTTCCTATAATATTTTCCTTTTCATTTGTTCGTGTTCTCTAAGGAAATTAAATGTTTAAAATTGTTAATTAAAGATTAGGAAGAGTGTTGAAAAATCTATTAATGTACAAGAGCTTAATATAGTAGATTTGAAAATACTTTTGTATTATCGGGTAATAAAATGCTTAATAATGTTCTTCTCTACTGGTTTATAAGTATAGAGAAACACTGAACGTCTATTTGACGGATCTAAAGTATGCCTCTTTAATTTATTTATAGAAAAGAAATCTATTTGAAGTATGCAAAATATATAATAATCGGGATGCGCAAGATGTCCAAATCGAAACGTTCTGATTTGAAATGGATGAACTATATTTTTTACTTAATCCCAAAAGAAGATTTATACAAAAGGGTCATAAAAATTCTACTTATCGTATCATACTATTTCTATGTAAGTCGCAACAGTGATAAGGAAGATGTTTAATGAATACTCAATATCTTTATTGTTATTTAACATATGTCTCGTTATTTTCTCTTCCCTAATTTGTTCCTTCCATTCATGTGACAAAAAGGGCAAGTGGTGCAACATTTAAAGAATATTTGGAATAAATTACAATCTTTGGGAAAACTCAGTTCAATCATATAAACGAAAAAAAAATCTTATACTGAAGGCGGTGAAATTGAACACTTCTTTATAAGTGAAAAAAATAAAACTAGCAATAAACCTCATGAATCACTTAATTTTAATCAAAATGATATTAAATTCATTTATTGAAGTTGCAATGCTGGTTTTGAAATCCCTCGTTACAGAAGTTAAAGTTGAAAAGGCATTTGCAGGTTTGAAATTTATTCTCCGAGACAAGAAAAACGAGTAATCGGAGTGAAACCCCGGGTAGAAGATATTTTAACAATTAAAGGCCATTTTAAGTAAATAATAAATGTATTTTTTACATAATTATCTCACAAAGCTAAGTGCACTATATGATCGGTATGTGATGATAATACATGAATGGAAATCATGAATCTAGCTGTCAAATCTCATTTTGATAATGGATAACAAAGTCGATTCTCAACGTTCATATCGTATACATGCTGGTAAATTGTATAAATTCATATAGTGTGTATCAGTTAAAAAAGAATAAAGTCGATCTAATTTTGATAGAATTATATTTCTTGATTATTACAGAATATTATTTTTAGAGCAAATAAGAATCCACATAAAATAAAAATTTTCATTTCTAACTGAACAACAAACGGTTATTTTTGGATGAGCGAAACCGGAACTCATATATTTTATTTTAATTGAAGAGGAAAAAAAATAAAGTTTGAAGTCTTGATTTAAAAACATAAAAGTCTCAACTTTTTACATAATAAAGATAATGGGCTTATTTATTGAGTCCAATATGAGGATTTCTAATTGAGGCATTAGTCTTGGAAGTCCTTTACTAATATTACTTTCTTTTAATGCCAAAATCTCATCTAATGTTTTCTCATTCTTAATATTTTACTATTTTCATATCATTCTTATCAAAAGTATGGCATTTGCTTTACACTTAACAGCAACTTTTTTAGACTAATCTCGCGTCCATAAAATGAATCCTCAAAAATAACTTTCATTTATATAAAAGTGAATCTTACAACTTTTATATTTACATTGTTATATCATCTGTTTTGTTATAAAAGTATTTGGTTTTCCGATTGAATTCTTCCAAAATAAAAGTCTTTAAAATAACCTCGCAAAATTTAAATATATTCTTAATAAACAAAATGATAAAAAAATTTTTTTAAATAACAAAGTAAAAATATTTATAAAACTAACAATATTACACATATGGGTTGTATCTCAGTTCATTATATTTTTTATATTTTCTTCAATAAAGTAAGTAAATAAATGTCTCGATGTTTGTAGAAGTATATATATATATATATATATATATATATATATATATATATATATATATATATATATATATATATATATATATATATATCTATCTATCTATATATATATAAATATATATATATATATATATATATATTATATATATATATATAATTTCATATAACTTACAAAATAATTTGAGAGAGGACTGACTTTGTTTTAAAATACTGTGTTATCCTCATGAACATGTTTTCTTTCTTAAATTTTTGATTTTTATAATAAAAAATATTAATTTTGTAAAAATCTATATTGAATTAATATCCTCTAATTTTGGGTATAATTTTTGGTATTCTGGTTTCAGTATCAGAGTCAGTAATATAATTGATTGGGGAACTATATATATATATATGTGTATATACAGAACAATTTATAGTAATTCAATCCTAAAAATCTACTTTTAAATGATAATAACGAATTTAAAGTTAAAATACATATAGCCATTTTCCCAATCCAAACAGCAGGAATCTAACATGCACCATTTACAGAAACCATTTCTGCTATTCATATACATATGCCCTTTTAGTGAGAAAAGAATCCTTTCTCAACAAGGAAGCTGTTTCCCGCTCTGTCACGAAACAGCGGGATTCTTATGGGGAGAAGATTTTCCAAGAATTTCCCCTATCTTAAGGTTACCGTCATGTAAGATGAAAATCAGTTAAGTTTGGCCTTAAAAATATTGGCGTTGTACAGTAATATATGTGGTATAAGTAGAGTTGTGGTCAGAGCTTGATTTGCAGAAATAAAAGAAAATTTGAATTAAAATTAAAAATTCTAATAAGTACGCGTTATTCACATGCTAAAGATCAACAATCATTAAGCTGGCTTAAAAAATAATAATTCTTTGAATACTGTGAAAAATTCTAAGGAAATTCCGAAAGGACTTTCTTTTAAAATTGTTCGACTATTGCTAAGGTTAACTGAATTACATATAATCGTTCCAACTCAAAGAATTTTTCTTAGTGCAAAAAAAGCAATTTTTGCTAATTATATTCAATAGAAGTGTTTATTATATTACAGTCTTTTAAGCACTGCTATATTTATTATATTATATATAGCAGTTTTTAAAGTCACACTAAAGTAGGAACAGTAAAAATTTGTATTTTCTGAAAAATAGGTTTTTTTGCTGAAAAAAATTGTCGTGATATTTTGCTTACAAATCTTTTATTCTTGGAATAAGCAATTTTTTAAATATTCTTTTATTTTAATATTCTTTAATATTCTTTTATTTAAAATTGAAAATACGTTTTTTTTCTATGACACATATAGTGCTGATATTTATAAAAATTTTGTTCAGTAATTTTTATTAGATTATATATTCTGGTTTCTCTCCGAAAAGGATGATTTCAATGCTGATGTTATATGCAGCTCAACGATGAATGACAAAAATTCTTCTACATTACAGTGGCACAATAATATTTATCTCTTATATTAAGTTGTTAATGAAGATAGCTGACTTATAAAGAAAGAAAATGAAATTAACAACTCTTTAAGTGGTTTGTCTATTTTTTTCACTCACAATTAATAATTGACATATTTTTTGTGAATAATATAAGAAAACTCTCAAAGCATTTAGGAGATATTTATCATTTTGTAATAAATTTAAATATAAGGTATATTATATTGTCTTTTCAAAATCTGCTGTAATTAAAATTTCTGGAAATCTAACATGTTAAAAAACGATTTCAATTTATTTGATGTTCCTTTTCAAAGAAATCACAAGTAGCAATTTCTTACAGATATGTATATGTGTATCCTTGGAGCAAATATTATTTAATAAGAAATTTTATTGCACTTAATTAGTATATATATGTATAACCATAAGTTTCATATATTGCATAAATAAATGCTTGATAGGTTTAATGTTATAAAATAATTTTACTATTTAAATAATATTAAGAATTAGAATATCAAAATTATTTATTCAGCTTATTTCATGCGTGAATTAGTAGAGTCCGTATTTTGCTAATATTCTATGCAAAAGATTTCCACTAGTAATCAGCAAAACGAATGGACACTTCCTGTTTGTGAATGACTCAAATACAGTACGCCGGGAAAAGAGACCACTCGTGATTTAGTTCCCACGGGTTTCCTCAGAAATGAATTCTCCAAAATGTGGTCAGTTTACTTCCTGCCAAACAGCAAGAGAAAGAGAATTTCGAACTAAAATAACTGGGGTCATACATTCGAGTACTCAAAGTTCTGTGGGCTCTTGAATCAAATATAATTGCTGCCTTTTATACACAAAAATCGTCAATATTAGTAATTAACACCATAAAAGATTTTGGGGAAAAATATAAATGTTGGTCTTTTAATGGAAAAGTATTTGCATATTTAAGTTTTATATATTTAACAAAGAACAAACAACTCCAAACTTGATAAAGATTTTGACAGCTAATGTTTCTTTTAAAAAATATTAAAAACATATTAAATCGGGAGTTTTAAAGCTCACTTTATTGGTTTAATAATAATATTCTAATAATTAGATATAACAAGTGAAATATTTTATTACATTAACATTTTTTACGCACATAAATTTTTTTTAACTTTTCCCCTTCAGTGAAATATAAATGTTTCGAAATATACATGTGTAGAAATGCTAAATTAAAAATTAAAGAATATTGAAAAGAAAGTAACTTTATGAACATAATAGAGTTAAATTTGTTTTTTAGTCTATCATTAGAAAATAAAAATATGGATCTAATTTTGTTTACAGCAAGTAAATATTTTTAAATATTATTGACTAAATTAATAGATATTTTCAAAAATTGCATTTTGGTAAGCATAAATTAATTAACAAGAAAGAAATTTTTACAAAATTTCTAAAATGGTAACTTTAAATTAATGTTATTAGTCGTTAAAGGTATTTTTTACAACACAAAAAAGATTATTTTTTGAATTAGAACTATTTTATTGAAATCATAATGGTTATATTAATTTTAGAATTCATTTTAAAAAATTTATTTAATAACTCATAAAAAAACAAGGCATAGTGTTTATTTATAAAGTATATTTCATACATGAAAAACCATAAATTATAGCAATAATTAAATATTGAAAAATAAAAGAAGTAAATATTAAAAGTGTGTACATTAATAAATTGTTAAGTGACAACTTTTATTTTGCATAATTTAGAAAAGTTCACCTTTCACGGGATTTGTGTAAATGTTTATTCTTCTTCAAATAACAATTGCAAATTTTTATTCTCTCTCCATCATTTTAAATTATATTACAAAATCTTAGTTAAGAATATTCGATTTGTCTATTCAAAGTAGGAATTTATAAAAATTTGACTTTATGATTGAGAAACTAAATAAATTTATTAGTATTCAGCCAATTTTCTTATACAAAATAAATTTGAATTGAATGAATTCTCAAAATTCTGCATATTTTATAGAAACATTAATTTATGTGGAAACCCTAACAAAAGGTTTTTAAAACAAAAGACAATTTTCTAAAACACTTAATAAAATATCTTTTAAAACTTGCAGTATTTGATATTTATTAATATCAAATGCCAGTTCATTCCTAAATGTAGTTTTGTGATTTAATGTGAGTTCGTCTGAAAATGATAACACTTTTCCTTAAAACAGCATGGTGACGTTATGTACATCAAACACACCAAAATAATATTCTCATGCAAAATGAGGAGTAGCACCATTTCTGTTCTTAAAAAGAAAAAAAAAAAAAAAAAAAAAAACCATGATACATAAATGAAATGATCATTCTCTCGAGCTTTGTGATTGCTTTCATACATGGAATATTTTTATAATACATGAAATATGAGTCCCCCATTTCTGTGTAATATGAAGTCTTCAAAAAATACAGGAATGTCAAAATAGAGGATGAACTAAACTTAAGTGTAAATAGAAAATTTGATGCAGATAATTTGAAATTAGAAACATATATGGTCAGAAAAAAAATCAAGAAAATTTATTTGTCTTAATCCAGGGGTGTTTGTGCTCCGGGGAAACCCCGGAATTCCGAGGATTTTGAACTTCGATACCCGGATATTCCGGGGATCGTCAAAAGGAAGTAGGAAAATTCCGGGGATCGTCGTTCAAAAGGAAGTAGGAATAATATTTATTTTGATCTGGGTAATTTTGTTTGCTTTGAAAGCAGAAAACGCAATAATTAGGACATTCAATACTTCAGAATTGTAATTTTTCATTTCTCCCCCCACTTCTCGAAACTCCAAAATGTCGGTAGTAAGTCCGTAAAAGTTTCCGGGGATTTTTTGGGGTTCCATAAACACCCCTGTTTATCATTATATAATTGACTGTAAAGAGGAATAAAAAATTATTAAGTATGAACATCAGTTCAAATTTTCTTGATAACTTATAAATTTTAAAGTGATAGCCTATATAATAGAGATGGAATGAAAGCAAATCCATTCAAATAATCCGAAAAACCGGATTTAATGAACTAATATATGTTTTTAGACCATAGAAAAAAAAGTACGTTTTTGTTTGTTTGTTTAGATAAATGTGTTTACCATTTATTCTTATTCTCTGAAGTTAAATTCTGCTTGCTTATCTTATACGAAAAAATATTGCAATAATTTCAGAATGTCTCATTCTAGCAACAAATAAGAATTATATTTATATTTGAAATTTGTAACATGTTATTTTCAGTTTTCTTTAACCAAAATAATAATTAACTATAAGTATAAATATATGCTTTCATTATTTACAAAACAGACATCTGGTATTTTTGGTCCCTTTTATTTAATATATATATATATATATATATATATATATATATATATATATATATATATATATATATATATATATATATATATATATATATATATATATATATAAGCGATATACCCCAACACTCCAACATCATGATTAGTTTTACAGATGACACTTCCATTCTATCCATTGACTCTGACCATAATATTGTATGCAACTGAGCATATGACTCAAATTTAGAAAAGACTCAGAGTCTGGAAGACTAAAATCAACTCCTTAAAATCTCAAGCATTCCTATTTACCAGGAACAGTTGTAAAAAAATTAAAATTGTGATGGTCTAGAGATTCCCTGGCATCCTAGTGTTGTTTACATAGGGGTTATAATGGATGAATGTCTCACAATGAAGTATCATTTCATCAAAAATAAGAGCTAAATTCACGCAGCTAAAATTATCATCTACCTCCTATTAGCCTCCAACTCTAAGCTTTCTTTAGGAAACAAACTCCAATTTTACAAAGCCTATTTTAGGCCAATAATTACTATGTTTCTACAATTTGTGGAAAAGTATGTAATACTAACTTAAAAGTATTGGAAGCCCAGCTAAACAAGTTTCTAAGACTTATTTCTAACTCGCAATATTATTTCAGAAATGAGCATTTTTAGAGCCAATTTTGGAATGACTATCATCAACCACTATATAAAATTTTCAGCTTTCAATTTTTTCAATAACCTGTGGAAAATAAAAAACTCTGAAGTAATGGCACTTGAACCATAGAACCTTTACGAACTAAAATTTTTTCATAGACTAATTGCAGTCCTTCAACTCAAACCAAATACCAGTATCTGAACAATTTAAATTAATAATGCACAATTAAAAGTTTATATGATGCAACTAAAATTTTGCAGCTTATATAAAAGTGATAATATTATTGAATTAATAGATAATATGTTTCTAATTGCCTTACTGAATTGCTAATATCTTAAATATCCAATTAATTTGAACTTAACTTGAAAACCCTTATTTGATATCCATTTTCTATATACTATTATGTATCAATAATTTGGTCACATTATCTTTCTTGTGTATATTAAGTATTAATAATGAATGAAAAATGTATGTTTATATTAGAATCATTGTATCTGATGGAATATTCCAGTTAATTCTTTTTGCCTTGCTATATACTTATGTAGTGTATTATTGACTGAAATTTCGTTTTAACACTGAACTTAGCAATATGGATATAATCTCTTCTATAAGTCTGTAATTAACTTCAAGCAAGTTTTTGAATTGTGTAAATATTTATAAATCTTATTAATAATAATTAAATATATGTAATGTAAAGTCACCATGCAAAGCTTCTTGGGAGTATTTAAAATATAATCTACTTGAGATTCATTACCATTACTATTCACTCTGTCATTATGTGTGTATATAAAACTTAGATGCCTACCAATAACTACGAAAATAGATAAAATACCCTTAGGTAGACACCGCACTAATTCATTATACTAACAGATGTCCGGTGGAGGGGTTGAAAGAAATTTTTTCTACTTCCGACACGTTTAAAACCCAGGGCTAGGGAAGAGAGGGCTAGGGAAAACATATGTTTTCCCTAGCCCTCTTTTTAAACCATCTACCATAATTATTAAACAGGGCTAGGGAAAACATATGTTTTCCCTAGCCCTCTTTTTTAAACCATCTACCATAATTATTAACAGGGCTAGGGAAAACATATGTTTTCCCTAGCCATCTTTTTTAAACCATCTACCATAATTATTAAACAGGGCTAGGGAAAACATCTGTTTTCCCTAGCCCTCTTTTTTAAACCATCTACCATAATTATTAAACAGGGCTAGGGAAAACATATGTTTTCTCTAGCCCTGTTTAAAACCAGTTTCTTGACTCGACGACTCCTGCACTTTCATTTTGTCAGGCTTCAATGGTTCCCTTCTCATTGTGGTCCTGCAGAATAATTCGTCAATGAAAATTTATTCCATGTTAAACTCTTTTTAGAATTAACGCTAGTAAATTTTGATTTAAAATTTAAATTTGTTAACATCATATATAATTTTATTCTACTTGAATCGAAACACTACCATCATTTTTTCGTGGTTAATGAACACTTTGTGTGTGTGTGTGTGATATATATATATATATATATATATATATATATATATATATATATATATATATATATATATATATATATATAATGCAAGATTAGAAAAATCACATAAGTGGAAATTTTGAAAATTACAAGAATAGATAAAAAACATTTATGTTATGTTTAGCAATGCATTCAGCGCAAAAATTTTAAAATATATATTGAACGTTTTTCCAACTGTTTAATATATTTCGTATTTTCAATGCATTATTTCCCAATTGGTAGTTTAAATGTATTATTCTCCATCTAATATTTGATTACTAATTTTATGTTGTTGCTTCTAATGACACTTGGACAAGCCAAGCTCGCTATGCCTTTGACTATGCGAATTTAAGTCGGAGGGGAGCGTCTTTCGTTTTAATTAGAGCACCATGTAGGTGAAAGTTATAGCAAATTTTTTTCATTATTATCAATTACTTTTTGTCGCTAAAAATAAAATGAAAATACTTTCATTCATAAATTGAGATGCGGTAGATATTTCTGAAAGTTACCTTGTAGTTGTGTCAGTGTTTCTTACGTAGTACGTAGTTTTAATTTCTGTTTACAATGAAAATAATCATAGTTTTATTAAAGCTTAAAACACTGCAGATAAAATTTGCTCACAATATAAAGATAATGTTTTTTTGCTAATGCTTTGATTAGAATTGTATAATAATATTTTCTGAGACTAATGCGAGTATATTTTGGAATGTACTATTTGAATGAACATTTTTCAAGTTCTCAATCATTGAGAAATGAACAGAATATTACTATTTAATGTATGACCTTACCATTTTTATTATAACTAGTTGCAAATTCATTACTTTAAAGAAGTCTGTAATTATTTTAAACAATTATTTCAGAAAATTCTCTGTAATAAATTAATATACTCTATATCATAGTTTTTGAAACAGTCTAAATTTGTTTTACAAACGGATGCATGTAATCTTAAAATTCTTATAACATTTCTTAATTTGGTATGTAAAACAACGAATGGAAAAAAATCGATTTCTTATTGATAAGTATAGAATTTATGGTAAACACATATACATTTTCATGAAAATTACGATTAGAATTAAGATTCCTCTCGGTGAAAATGACCCTCTCCTTTCGGTCAAGGGGGTAGGAAATGTCATCTTCTCACGCCGGCGTAGGAGCTGTTTTTTGAAACGGTGACGCCGTGCTCAAAAGATTAAATAAGACTTCATATTGTTTTATTTTAAATGTTTCTTGTAAATAAATTGCGTATACCATTTGGACTAAGCAAAAAATACAATTTAAGTTTTAAAAAATTATTAAATATTTTAAGTGTTATCGATAGTTAATTGCTACAAAATTTTATAGCAAATTTAACGAAAATTGAAATACTATAATAAATAATTCTTTAGGCTCTTATTATTGCTAATCCATGTATATTTTTGTAATATGCATGTAAAAAAGTAAATATTGAAACAAATATTAAATTTTTTAATTGCTTATTTAAATTTTTTTATTACGAATTTAGAGTCAAATAATGAAAAGATTGCTTGAAGCTTCGTCCTGAGAAATAGCATTATTAAACTCAATCAGAGAAAAAATAGCTTGTTTGTGGTTGGTAAGGGTGCATATCTGAAAAAATCAAGAGATTTACTAGTCTGATTGGAGAGGTTTTTAAGAATCTGAAAAAAATCATTAAAATCTTATCACATTTTGCTTTCCAAGAAACGTACTTATCGTCATAGCAAAATTTATATTATTTATTTTACTAATAACCTAATGCCACATGTCTCAGCTGTATAATGTTTGTTACTACAATATCGCAGATAATAACATTAAGACAATAATAGCACTGAAACTATCATCTTCTTTTCAATGATATATTTTAAATCTATCTAATTCTATGTGAAAATATATTAGTGCTGATTCTAAATGTATATTTCACTTATAGATTATTATATAATTAATTTCATTTTCTCATTCATAATTTTCATTTGTATATTTATTTTCGTTAATATTTTTCAAAATAATTCCCTATAAGCTAGTTTTGTGAAAATAATATTTTTTCTTCTATGGACATAATTCTTTGAAAAAAATATTACATATGAAGGTAACTTTTCGTTGGTTAGTTGGGTTTTGTGGCACAAAGTCAAAATAAAACAAGCTGATCCAAACTGAAGTTTTCGATGCGGACTTGGTTTGCCAAACCAAATAACATTAAATATTTTTAAATAGATGTTACCATATCATTTAAAGTTTTTTACGAAAGAACCGTTAACATGTACTGTAAAATTTTCAAATATTAAATGGGGTTTGTGTTCGATAGTTAAAATTAGATAAAATGCTTAAAACCGATTGCTTTTAAACACGCACAGAGATTGCAATGGCTGGGTTCCCGTAGCAAATGTTCTAAGGTTAAAATATAATGGTTAAAAAATATGCAGTAGCATTAATTAAAATCTGGATAGTTAAAATATGATGCACTGTATATGTGCTACACAACTAAATTCTACAAAAATTCCTACCCAGAAACACCTATTCTTTAAATACTTAAAAATAGTTCTTTGTGAGTGAAACGCTTATGACCGATACGAAAACGAGTCAGTTGGACATCTGTGATTCGGTATAGATCAAGGGTAAAGATAAAGGTAAAAGGATGACTAATGGGAAGATGGTAAAGATTTTTTTGCAGACTTGCCTATTACAGAACTCCTGTCAAAGTGACTGTATGAAATGTTTAAATCTATTTCTTACATCACATAGATGGAACTAAAGATAAAATGGAAATAATTGCAGGCTTAGCTGTCACATTAGTCTTCTCATTGTCATCTATATATATATAATAAGTCTGTGGCTTGGTATCCAGGAAAAAACAATATATTAAAATACTTGAACCCTACTGAAATAAAAGATACAATTTCTCAAAACTTCTAAAATAATTCCACTTTCAGAAAATACGTAAATGTATGCCCATTTTCAGTATGCAGCTGCTTAAGTGCATGTGATATAGCCTTAGCCTCAGCAATGAAGATGAAGTAGGGCTTGTGGAGATATTAGCTAAAAGAAATATTAAAAAAAAAACAGCACAGCCAAAATGTCTAGCAGTTTTGGATCCACTTATGAAGACAGGACTCTACATAGCACACGGATAGCGTTGAAATGCATAAAATTGTTGAAAAGTAGCAGAAATTACGTCCAACTTTTTATGGTCTTCAAAAGAATTGAGTACGGTGATGTGTACATCATACCAAATTGGGTGTGCGAATAAGTTTGTAGACTCATCACATAGATCAGACAGCAAAAGCTAAGATTAATACGAGTGAGAAAAGATTGAACGTTGAATGGTCTTGCTTTATCTAATCTCTTAAGGGAAGAATTATGAACAATAGAACGTAAGAGTTGATGAGGTGTGGATACAATTTTTGAATAATAATTAAGAGACAGGTCTAAGAGTAACTGAAGGCAGATTACATATAGATTATTGATGAGTAATATGTGAAAGGCATCAGAGCATATCTTTACAGCAGAATGGTGAACTGTGTCCAATCTGCCTAAGACGAAAAATATAGACGGCTATCCATTAACAACACAGCCGTAGTCAATGGGAGATAACATTAATGACTGGTACATTTAAAAGAGTGATTTGTGATCTGTACTCCAAAAGGTAATCGAAATTGCCTAACAGATATTATAAAAAATAGCTAACAATTCTTCCACAAATGTAAAATTTGAGAAAGAAAATTTAATTTTCTATCGAAAATCATTCCAAGGAATTTTATATTATCAATCACAGGAATAAGTCTTCTGTTTAAGAGAAGCAAAAGATCATGGTGAATATTAGTTTTCTTGCAGAAATGATCACAGCAACACTTGCTAGGAAGTAGACTAAAACCATTCTGTGCACATCAAATAACAATATTATTTACAATTTATTCAATTGTATGGCATTTAAATACATATTTGATCTAAGAAATTCTTATTATGTGAAAGAAATTTTTAAGTTGTCAACATGTAAACTAGAATGAACAGAAGATAATTGTTGTAGGATGCTGTTGATGAAAAGATTAAAAATGGTAAGTGCTTATGGACATTGCGAACTGTACAATCATTTCTAGGCATTTACATTAGAATATTTTTTTAATTTCTTTTTATATATTTAATTCTAACTAAATATAAGAAAACGCATTCTCTTGATTCTGCTTAAAAACAAACCCTCCTGAAACTGCCCATTTTACAAGATTTTCTATTAGTCAGGTGGTTTTGAAACGTCAGGTGGTTCTGAATTTTCACACTGCTTTCTCAGTGATTTATGATTACTCAAATACAGGAAGTAATCAAGGTATATTTTAATTCCTTTTTTTTTTATCCCCACAGGGATTTAAAATATACAAAAGCTGAGAATGTCATTTTCGATAAAATTTTCGGATTGCTTAAATATGTAAATTTTCATCTTATTTGGAAACAATTAATTAACTTTAATTTTGTGTATTTGCCCCGAAAATTATCTTAAATAATAAAATAGGTATGGGATAGTATACTTATATATATATATATATATATATATATATATATATATATATATATATATATATATATATATATATATATATATATATATATATATATATATATATATATATATATATATATATATATATATATATATATATATATATATATATATATATATATATACTCCCAGAAATAAAATATATTTTCTTTACTATAACTGATAAATATGGTTTGGAAATTAAATCGGGGAAAGACGATTGGAATAATGAAAATTTGAATCAAATGAGCAAATTAATGTGATTAACAAAAATTATCTTGTTATTTAGAAGAACTAAAACAGAATAATGGTGCAAAAAATTAATTTTGAAATTTGAATATTATTAAAGAAATTCAAGAAAAGTATTGTTAAAAATGGACATATGGGTATCCATATTTAAATATTTAAATTTAAATTGAATAATGACTTGTTAGTAAAATATATAAGAAAAATGGATTATTGATTTAATAGAAATAAAATTAAAATAGTTTGAACTAATAATTCCAAATGGAATCCAAACAACTGTACCGCACATGTATATCAAGATATATATTTCTTCCTTGAGGATTTCAATATGAATAAATTTATTGCATTTACTGATTATGTACATAAAAATAGCAATCAGTTGAATGTATGAGGTTTTCAACACAAAAAATATTGAATTAATTTTTTATTCAATTGAAATTAATTGAATGGAGTTTCAGTCAAATTATATTTCTTGTTCAGTTTTTACATTTTAATGAGACATTTTTACATTTTTACATTTTAATTTTTACATCTCGATAGCCTGTATGTATGTGATGAGCTCGTTTACATGTGTGTATGTGATGAGCTCGTTTGCATGTGTGTATGTGATGAGCTCGTTTGCCTGTGTGTATGTGATGCCCTCGATAGCCTGTGTGTATGTGATGGCCTCCATTGCCTACATACACACGTATGTGATGCCATCGATAACCTGTGTGTATGTGATGTCCTTGATTTCTGGTATGTATATGATTTGAAATAAGAAATTTTAATGTATGAAACAAAAAATTAATTTTTATATTTATAATTCAGTGGGAACTGCTAAAGTATACAGTAAAATCCTTTCATAAAAGTTTATAATAAGAGTGTAACGTAATGATATTATGTGTTGAAAATTTCTGAACAAATTTAACTAAAAACTTTTTGTAAATTTTCATTTAACATAAATTTTAATTCTTTAATTATTTATTTATGAATAAATAAATAAATGTTAATGAAAAAGCAGGAAAATATAAATATATTTACATTTTATTTTTAAAAATGTAATAAGAACAAAACATGACACAGTCATTAATATTAAAGTGTAAATTAAAAACTGTATATCTAATTCAGCAAAATTAAAATTATACTTCTTATTATAGCATTTGGAATTCTTTTCAAATGAAGAAAATTTTTCAATACTTACCAATACTTTCAATACAAGTAAAAAAATATATATCATTAACATTTATAAAATTTTGTACAGTTAATAAAATTAACTTTATATTAAATGAAAAAATATATTTAATTATTTTTTAAAGAAGTTCCTTTAAATCTAAAAAGGTCTGCTATTTTATAAAAAACAAGCTATAAAGGTAATTAAGTATATTTAAATTTTTAATTAACTTATTTTTTTAAAAAACATAATAATAATTATACTCATCTACTGATGTACTAAAGAACTAAATGTATGAGTTTTTATGAAATTATCACAATGAACGATATTAAAAAATTTTTGACATACACAATGTACATTTTTTCGGTTGTCTGAGGACACACTCACAACCCGGATTTTACCGGACCACCGAGGACGTCACATTTTACAAGATACACACTTTTGATACACACATACACAAGTTTAATGCACAAAGTGTAAACCGAGGACCCTTTTAAATGTCAACAAAAATGATAACTAAAAAATAAAAATATATAATTCAGACTTAAAACAAACAAAATCAAACAGAGAGCTTTCTTCAATTTCAACAAAAATTAAAATTCAAGCTGAAATTTTGCAATTTCTACACAAAAAAAGGAAAATCAAAGCGTGGACGTCCTCGGATCTGCCGACGCCCTCGGTTAAAAGGTGTGTATACACACTATTGTACACACACACACACACACACACACACACACACACACACACACACACACACACACACACACACACACACACACACACACACACACACACACACATATATATATATATATATATATATATATATATATATATATATATATATATATATATATATATATATATGAACGTTTTGATTGCACAATCAGTGCTATGTTATATGAGAACAAAAATGAAATGGTGTTACTGTATCATCCTTTCAGCGTTACAGTGCTCTGGAATCGTCTAACTAATACTGCAAAAATTTTGATAGTGTACTTAAAATATTAAAATATTTCAATTACATGCAATACTTGCTATGGTATTTATAGGTGAAGCTGTCAAATATTGCCCTTTTCAGTCCTCATTATGCTGAGCAACGGATGGCTAAGAAACTGTTCAGGAAACAAAGGCTTTTTAAAGAAACATTTCTGTATAAAAATATTGGAAAAGATAAAAGTGCAGTGCGAATGCGAAGCAACCTGGAAAACTCGATCCACATTGATTCAACGAAATCATTGTCCATTATTCTTCATGGTACATCCCTTCTCAAATTACTTACTTTTCTCCCATCCTATACCAGCTTCTCACTTAGATGGGATGACGCCTCTTCTGCCATTTAAGCCTCCAACTCTGAACTCTCAACTCTAGAACAATGACAGAAATGGAATTTAGAAAAGAAGATACTCCGTGTCGACTAATAAAATCTTCTAATACTTTCATAACGGTTTCACTTCTTATGTCAGGTGTAAGATAGCTTCCGGCCAGAGTGTAAAATTATTCGAAATCATCAAGGTATACCTATTTTTTGGAATAGGTTTAAGGGAATGGAGTACAAGAGCACCAATAGCAATATGCATTCCACTGGCGTTGAGTGACTTTAACACGCTGTATTGGGCCTAGTTTTTCGGGCTTATAGTCATTTTGGCCTTGGACAATAATAAAAACCAATCTACATTGCTAGAATTGAGGCCTTGTTTCAGTAGGCATGTATCTGTACCATAAACTTCTCGATTCGAGACAAATATTTTCGAGCTGATTCTGAATGTAACTGATAGCTCGTAGCTACAGGAGATATATCAGTTGTCATAGTTTGACATAAACTAAACCCATCACAAAGCGCCGAGCATACGTCTGCATAGGAACATTTCTGTTTGAGGTTACCCTGATTTGAGAAAAATGCATTTGCCTCTTTAGAAATTATTAATTTAAAAGCTAAGAATTTATCTATTGGGCGTCATAAACACTTGTCTCCAGTTTCCTCTATTCTATCCAAAAATTGTGATATTGAAACATCTTTAAATACAGGAATATAGAGAATTTCACCAAAATTAGGAGTGTCTAATAACACAACATATGAAGCGGTTTGAGATTCGCTATACATAATTACGTTAATTACAAATATTTACCTTCAAAAATAATTTATTTTGACAAATATTAATTAAAAAATACATAAAATTCAGGTAATTGTTTATAATAATTAATTATATCGCATACACAATTTCATTTAATATAAAATAAACACAGTTAGATTAATGTAAATAATTAAACGAGGTGATTTACCACATGTAAACCTTATATAGTCGGCCATGTTTTTAAAAAAAACAAGCCAGAATCTTAATCAATTTCAGTTTTTCAAAATCCAATTTAAACGGCTCCATTTTGTTGTATAGATAATTAGTATTATCATATAGTATTCAAAATAATGTTTTGAATTACAATACTGTATTATTTTTTTAACATTGCGTTGTGTGTAATTATTTTTATCTTCCCAGATTTAAACCTAAAAATAGATTCAGAAACTGGCTTCGTTTTTGTTATTAATAAGTGCTTTTAATTTAATCATAAATCCATTTACATACATACATACAAATTTATACACATGTTATTTCGAATGCTTCACTAACAACATGTTAAAGTGCCCACGTAGAACATATAATTTACAATAAGTGATATAAGTATTAAAATAGGGGGTACTTCGTGAAAAAAATGACTGGCTGGAAAAATGGCTACATAAAAAACATGGATTTAAGAAAGAACATATTATAAACAGGCGGGCCTATTTTAAGGCTTGTAAGCAAAATTTTTCAGGCTGACTTCCATAATATGGACTCGTACGTTAAGGGAGTAAATATTGTATTATCCAGTCTGAAACTTCATCGGATTTGATTACTTCAACTTTGTGATTTCGCAGATCTCTAGGATCCAGTAGAATGTCTGGCTTCAATAAGAAACAGAGTCTTTCTTAGCGGGGCTCATGCTTTCACCTCGTCAATTTTCGGTAATTCCTTCCGCAACCTGCAACTCTCATCTGCCTTCACTCTTGTACCTTCGCTTCTCTCTAGAACCGGTTTTCCTCAAGTCTTGGACTGGGGCAGTCCACTTCCTGGAAGGAAGCAAATAGGAAAATGATACGGGATACAGTCTGACGGGAGACTGAAATATTAGAAGGGACTTCCATCCAGGAAAAAAGGGTAAAAAGCTAACTTTAAAAAAATATCCATCTAGAGAATACAACAAAAGCTGAGTCATAACTAACCACCGCAGTGTTCAAAGATGAATTGAACAGCCTCAGTACAGTAATCTCCTTGATTTTGTTTACAAATTTTATTCCTATCATGATGACAGATATATGACGTAAGTGCCTCTGAAGTACACCAGTACACTGATACTTTTCATCATGCACTTAAAAGTTGAATGTTCGGAATCATTCTCTGAAAAGAAGTACAAGGAGCGCAAAATTTTCTTTACTTTATACGTTTTGCAGATTTAAAAATAAAAATATCACATGATTTTTTTCAAACACAAGAAAATTAAAAATCAGCAGACATATGTCGCTGGTATAAATGCAATTGTTATGTGATTGAGACAAGCGGTTATAAAAGCTTATGCTCATGATCCAGAACCCTTTTCCATTATATTCCATGAAATTCTACTTGAACGCATTTCGAATATCTAACTCTGAATGAATATAAAATATCTAAAACAAATTAATTTAAATGCTTGTAAATAATCAGCCGAAATTTGTAAGTATAGCTTCAATCTAAAAACTCTAAACTTACAAGAGTCCTTAATTTTTTAATGAGTTCCATGATATAATTCGAAAAGCTAAAATTGTATATTCAATCATACATTTAATTTAGTCAGTCTTATTCAAGATGTACATTTCAGCTCTTTTTAGAAAGTCGAAGTAAGTGATCAAAAGGAACTGAATTGTAAGATTGTTCTTTTTTGTTTTAATCTTCTGCTTTGAATATGAATTAGATTTCAATAGAACATTATGAAAATAACTGCTCAATGTGTAATCAATATTCAGAGATTTCAGTTTATTTTTATGATACAGGTTCTAAAAAATATTATCATTGAGACACTCAACAAAGATTGCTGGCGCCATGACCCAATAAAATTTCAAAAATTTTAGATGAAGTTTCTCTTTTCTATGTAGATCCAATCTTAAATATGAAGACAAAATTATTGGTATTAGATGTTAATCATAACATTAGTATAATACACACACATATATATGTTGTTGGTGATAATTTCCGCGTTCAGCCTCTGGTAGACGAGATCCACGAGGTGAGATGGCTCACAAACGGAAGGCGCGCTCTGCTAGAGCTGAGCACAGGAGCTAGAAGAGAGACTCAACTCATTTGGCTGCAGGCTGAGTGAAGCGGAATGCTTTCCATGCCTTGGATGTCTCCACTAGAATACTGTTTTCACATACTACAGCCATTCCACCAAGTGACAACCCTCGCCGCCAAACCAATCTGTAAAATATATATA